>JAQFYC010000754.1:0-46990 GCA_034694165.1 Tomocerus mixtus
GGCAATTTGACACACTATACCATAATAGGTTTTAGAATCCAAACAGATAAATTTTATCTCAGCAATTCTTGACTATAGATGGAATCCATGTGAAAACGTGAATTGACTAGAAGCTAAGAAATCCACGCGCCTCGCACTACGTACTAAATACAGCCTACAAAACTGTGCAGGGTGCACAAACATTGTATAGTGGATCTGCAATTAAAATTGAAATATTGGAATTCAAGGCTGTGACTTCGTACAATGGGGTAATGGGCTTCCCACCCCCCACCCATCCTGTAGTCAATTCAATAAAAAATTGGACAATATTTTCGAATTGTACTGCATTAATACTCCCTAAACACAAATTTTTATTCGAATCGGACGAATTACGGAATTTTTAAAAGGGGGCGGGGCTTCCCACCCCCCACCCACCCCGTAGTCAATTCAATTACAAAATGTATTGAAATCTACGTAATCCAAGACTTCTACATGCCAATTGTTATTGCTGGTTTTGTAACTCCGTTTTTCGTCAAATATGACTGGGTGCGCACGGGGGTAAATGCATTATGATGCGAACGGCATTTTGTAAATAAATGGGGTGTATTACAATTGGGAATCCCTGCACCTTTTTACCCGTAAAATTGATGTTTTTTCGCTAACTTTGGAATGTAATAACTCCCGTTCCCCAACTGACCCCAAGGTGGAATTAATTGCATCATTTTTGACACATACTGGTCAACAGTATGTGATATATACTTTTCTGGGGTCTTTTGGGGAACGGCAGTTATTTTAATTTGAAATTTTTTCATAACTTTGAAGTATTCTCGAAACCTATTTGAAAATTTTATGTTTTTGCTAAACATAGTGGTACATCTATGTGACCCTGTGTTTCTAAAAGTTGTGTTCTTCTATTTTCATGTAGCAATAGCGATATATTACTGCATCAATATTTAGTCTGCCTTGCCTTCTTCAAATTCTTGTTGACTTTGACCCCTAAATTGACCCCTAAGCCCATTTTTAAAAAATCTTATCTGGTGTTTCCATTGTAGCTTATAAGAATTGTGATTTTTTGAGACCATTCAGAACATGTTTCTAAATGGTCACTTTTAGTCAATTCACGTTTTCACATGGAATCCATCTATATATGCACGATGTCCAGTAACAATATTCATATGTCTTCGTCATACTAACTAACTGTACGACAAAAGAAGCAAAGTAGTTAGCTAATGCTACGGTAAAACTAGAACATAGCTGCCAATCTGTGAAATACCGTCAACATTCCCACACTAACACTTTGTCTGCAGTCAGCTCACTAAAGTAAGTTGTTTACATGCCGTCAAATTCCTTAATGCAATTAAAGAGTAGTGTGCTGTGGTGTGAGTGAACTACTTGTAAATATCTGTACGCACTTTATACAAACTTAGCTTTAGTTGACACTTGAATCGATTTACTATGATTAATAAGCTTTGACAATTAATTTTCCTAATCTGGAAGGAATCTCAGCAGCACTACAGTTTCTGGAACGGATTATCGCCAGATTTTGTTGGCTGTTTGGATTTTCAGTGCATTATACTGCATGCATACGGCAAAAGGGTGGAACGAACTGATATACCTACTTACTTTACTTATAATACAATAGATACATATATATGTAGAGTAGATAGTAGAACAGCAGGTTTGCAAGATCCATGCATGCATGGTAGGTTATGGTTATGATGATGTTATATAATATAATATTATACTAGCACCCTTAAACATTGCAGGAGTAGGATTATATTATTATGTAATAATCTACATCTACGATAAATGTATAGGTAGGTAGGTAGGTAGTAATACTATACTACTACTGCACTGCACTACTGCACTGGTAGTAGCTTGTTAATACTATCTTAGAGCCTTAGCTTACACGTTAGTGAAGTTGCTATATTATTGAAAGCGGTATTAGCGTACAATCTGGACTCTTAGACAATACACACCTGCATAAACGTAGATTGAAGCATGTAATAGGTAAATAAGTAGGTACTACGACATGCCTGTTTATACGGAAAGCCGAATTCTTGTCGCTTGACAAAAATGCAAAATTACTTTTACTTATTATTTAGAAATACATACAATATTCTGAGTTCTGTCAAACTATTTGGATCCTACTAATGATAAATATTATTTGTAATGTTAATTTTATAGTATAGTTTTGACTTGAATACATCAATGTAATATGTGAAAGTGAGAGTTAGAGAGAGCGTGCGAATAAGAATATTTGTTTCATACAATATGATTAACAGTAGTACCTACGTATAATGCATAGTACTTAATATCGAAATAGTATTTATACGAATTACGATACGAATAGCAGAAAAAGGTCATGAAAATTAATAATATTCAGGCTGCTGACAAAAAGATGCCTATTATATAAAGGAATAAAGGAAGTAGAAGCAAAATATAACTGTAGGTCGTCCACGTGTGGTACTGCTGAGTTTAAATTGTTGATAAACAAAGGGACACGCACTGGGACACTATGCAAATAAATCATACTTACTTTAACGATATTACTATGTTTATTCCTAACTGCCTTATAGGTACTTTATAGGTACTTTGCCTTATAGATACTTTAATTTAGTGCTACATACAATTGTATTGCATAATTATGATTTAGTTAAATATATTTTTTATTCCAAACAAGAAATAACTTTGTATTACAAACTGTAATAATAGTAACAGGTATTCAAGACAATAATAACAATAAGCATGCATAATGCATAATATATTAGCTATAACAGAAAGTAAATAATTCGTATTGTCATGACAGTAATGATTGACAATGATCTTTAAAAATACTGTATAAGTAACGCATCTACTTACTTCTTAGAATCACTTCATTAAAATACTTCTAATTAAAATCACTTAATTATCACACTGAGAAAACAGTCCAAAGTCATATAATTACTTGTTGCAAACAAAATCTACACATACGCCATACGCATCACCCAATTAAAAAAAACACACTTGAAACCTTCGAACAAATAAGCTGTAGTTGTATCAGTCTAAAAAATTAATCTTAAAGTTTACATTATAAAAATACTGTTAGTAGTAAATTGTATCGTCAACTAGACTGGGTGAGATGTTAATTAAGACTATGAACAAAATATAAAATAAATACTGACTACTAACTTTGCTTATTTGGTAAGTTTACCGAGTTTTACATTCGTGCCACTATTGCTGACCTGATTCTAGAACTGGTCCATGGATTTTATACAGTAGTACTTTTTGAGAGACGAATCTCATGGTGGAAAGGAATTCCGGTGTAAACGCATCATATGCAGTACCGTTTTCGGTCCGGAATATATCTTACATTGCGTTGTCGAAGCCCAATCACCTCACTCTGCTGAATAAATGCTTCGCTTATTTCTAGCTTTACCAGTTCAGGGAGAAGTTGTAGAGTAGGCAATACATAAATCATCCGCAACGGCATTTCATTTAGCCAGCTGAGCTGTAAACAATTAAAATATGAATTTTGTATTAGTTACACAATAGTTTTACAGATTATTATCAAGTAACATTTCTATGGTATATATATTAATAGGATATGTCGTAATTGTTTCACCTCGACATATAAATGTCTTAAATTTTTCAAATCTGCGAAGCCGTATAATGCTGAAATTGTCGATAAGTTTGAAACAACTTTAAGTTTCCGGAGTTCTGAAAAGGGAAAAATAACTATTATAATATTTATTTTTCTAGTTCTCTTACTTATTGTTGGTATTATAAAGTATTAGTATCATATTTAACTAGATGACGTGAGCTATCGTATTTACTTTTCAAAACTCCGATGTAGGGCTTTATCCGATATTGCTCAAATTCATGAGTTTGTACGGACTCCTGCTCGACATATCTAAATACGTTATCACACCACATTTGTTCAATACCGCTAATCCCTTCATCTGTGAATGCTCCCAGTATATCCAATTCTTCTAAATTGGGGAAGTTGTCGTAGACTTGCAGTAGAGATTCATTGTTGGGAACGTTTAGTTTTAACGATTTCAAGGTAGGAAAAGCCCGCTTATACACACTGAGGTCAAGTACACAATCCCAACGGGGTGGTATCCCGTCAATGACCAATGATTTTAGCGGATGCGATTGATATTCCTTCCAAGTCGCCGTCTGAAGCATGTTTGGGTTGTATCTAACTTTTAATAGATTCAACACCGGGAAACTTTTTTCGAGCAGTTTTCCAATGGATGCTGAAAACAGAAATGCAGTTTCCTTCACTTTTATCACCTTCAGTTTTGTAAATATCAAATCGGATATTTCTGGTGCATAGTCCTCCCCGTTACACGACGGAATTTTTCTGCTGTCGTCAGAAAGGCGCCTGTAGTGATCACTGAGTTCCAGCTCCTGTAACGTATTGGCAACTTTCCGAAGCAAGTTATCGAAAGCCCATTTTGGAACCTGGTTTCCCAGGCATAATCTCAACTTTATTAATTTGGGGGACAAGTTGACCAGACCATTGAGCGTATTTATGCTAGTAATTGGGACGCATGCTTCGGAAAGACCCGAGCTTAATTGTGTTTTCATATTGCCATGGATGGTACTTAACTCCTTTAGTCCAGAAATAAGACTCCTGAGGCGATTATATTTGGTAGAAACAGCATCTTCCACAATTAGGTTGAGGTAACCAGCGTTGTTTAATATAAGTTTTTTTACATTTGGAACACATTTCAGTATATTGATGTATAGTGGACATAATGCTTCTTTTGGGTAGCCGACTACACTAAAAAATCCGAGAGTCTTGAGATTTGGCAAGAGATATTGTTTCGTGCCATCATATTTCTGTTCATCGAACATATCGTGCGCCTTCCACAAATGTTGAGGTAGTCCGAAGATGTGTAACAACTCAAGATTTAAAAGCTGATTTTCGAATAATATCTTGAAAGACTTGAGCGTATTGATGCTATCAGGAGTGAGTGCAAAACGAACCTTCAGTTGAGCTATAATTGACCCATGATCCTTGAAGAAAGAGCTAACGCTTATAGATTCCAAAGACATCATCTCAAACACGATGGAAAATTTATTAAACATGATTGTATTACTTCCGCGCTTGAATTCGTTCAGCTTTAGTGCAAGTTTTTCGAATTCCTTTTCCGTTGATAAGTGAACAAAATTGTCCTGGAGACGAATCGCGAGATCAGATCCTTTTCTCCACTTCTTGCAGACCAGTCTTGTTTTAAGAAGCTCATCGAATGTAAAGTATTTAAACATATTATCTAATATCTGCAAAACAAAAAGTCACACATTCACTTTCCACATCCCAATCAATTCTCAGTTTCTAGTAGATATTAACAACTAATACACTACAAAATCCATGGAAAATTCAGAAAAAAATATAATTTTTGCCAAAATAAATCATAAAATCATCTAATTGGCAATATTTATTATAGAAATGCACTCACCACCTCCGTGAGTAACACTTTATCCACAAGGGCCTGCATGGTCCCCTTCCCCAGTTCGTTCGTCATATCTAAAGCTGACAGTATGCCAACAAAAATGTGGATATCAGTTGCCGAGTCAATCAATAAAGCAGTAATAAAATAAAAATGAATGTTGAATGGCTAATCATACGCTTTCAATTATACAATGTTAAACGTAATGCAATATTAACAATTAAGAGTCATCTTTCATAATATGCTGTAATACCATCATCAGCAATCAGCAGTTAAGTCAGCGATTCAACTTACCTTTTTACAATAATAAAGTCAGTCTGAATTCTCTGAATGTTATCAATCTTCAGATTATGAATATGACAAAAAGGATAACATATGAAAAAGACTGAGCACTGACAATGAGTACACTGAGCACAGCACAGGAAGGAGGAGAACGTGAAGAATAGATAGAGAGGCCACAGCAGAACAGACACACATCACCATCACCGCTGCTCTGCAGATCCCAGAGCAAAATTATGGGTTTGTGTGGGTTTGTTCTTCCAATGGAAAATATCGAATGAAAATTATCCGCCAAAGTGAACGCCGCCAATTGCACGAACGAGCTCTAGTTATTCTACCTTCACGGCCACATTCACGCATTTGTGAAACAAAGCCTACCTATATAATATTAAAGTTCATCCTCATGTAAAGTTCTTTATTGTCACTCCCCCAGTCCCAGCTTTAAACCCCGTGGTGGGGTCTTTTAATAGTTTTTCCGATTGCTTATTTTCAGTACTTCTTGAAACTGCTAACGCTAATAGACAAAAGTATAATTAATGCTAATAATAATAACTAATGAAAAATATCGATGAAATGTTTAAAAAAATTATGGAAAGGATAAGGATAGGAACTTTCATTTTTAATAATGTGCAGCTCCATACAGACTAGTTTAACGGTTGGGTACAGTTTTTATTACGAAGCACAAATTAATTCATACCATGAATCTCAAACGCTTTACATATTTTTATTTTTGGAATGTCCAAATTATGAATTTATAATCTCCACTTTTTCCGTCGGTGCCAATAGCGGACGATGCAACAATTTTAAATCCCATGTCATCCAAAAAATTGAAAATAGAGTTGACATTAGTTACGGGGACCGTAGTATCTATGAATTGAATTCAACATTAGGGATAGAATACTTAAAATTAAAGTATATCTTACTATCAGTATGTTCTAATATAATGAGTGCTGCATTTAAAGTAATAACATAGTTAATCATTTAAAATCTTATTATTAATACGACGAATTCAGCTGACATAACGAAATAAAGAAATCCAAGTCCAATGCAAGGTGTCGTACGTTTCACAGTTTTCCATGGTGGATATCATTACTATCATTCTATCTATCATAATAGGTATTATCATTGTTTCCCAAATACTGTAGACCCATACGTAATTATAATGATATACACCTTGCAAAACGGGCGAACATTGTTCCATATAAACCTTTTTAGGGATTTAAAATAAATTATTAAAAACAAAGGATTGTAAGGGATTATACAGGGAGCTCACTTAATGAGTGTTATTCTATTACAGACAGAGGTACAATATCAACAATCTAGATGGTACATCTACTATAGTATGTGGATTCATTATAATGCTACAAATATATACTATACATATGTCATTCCAATTCCAATACATTTTATGAGCGGACTTGCAATAACAATTAGCATCTTATAAGTATCTTACATGTCTCTATTATTATTATTTATGTTATTATTAACTGTATTATTATGTTTTATGTCTCATAAAGGCAAATCATCACGTACCTGTGCTAATTTCTGTCCAAGACACAGTGTAGTAAATCACCGGTGGCTCAAATTCCTCACGATAAGATTTATATTCATATTTGCTCATGATATTTAGTTGAGGTTTCAGTTCTCGAAGATCAGATAAATAAGTTTCTGGTATTCCAGAAGCTACGCACACCCACTCCCATCCTTTTCCCGATCGAATTCTGTATTTAAAAACACGAAATGTAACTAAATGTATTAACATTAAATCATAACACAGTATATACTATTAGATGGTGGATAGAAATATATAATATAATTTACTAACTTTAAGTTAATGACAGGCATTGTTGTGTATACATTTCTTCAATAAAATATATTCAATATGAAAAAATTAATAATGTAAGAAATTGCTGCTAATAATAGAGTTTTACCAAAGTAAAAGTTTGCAATTTCAGTTACGATTAACGCAACACGAAATGAATGTAAAAAGATCAACGAAAGTTTATGATCACTATTAGTAATTTATAAAGCATAATAGTAACTAATCACTAATCACAAAGCCAATGGATAGATTATCTAAAGCCAGAATGGTTATACTGATTACATTTAAGGGATGCATAAAAGGACAAGTTTGATATCACAAAATATACATACCTGAAAGCATACACACATTTTACACACAAAATCGCTCAAGTTCAAAAACATATCCCGGAGAATGGAAATATGACAAACGGCAATATCAATATCAGTATGTTGGAATTTGGTTTTATTACTTTTAGTAGTATTCTATTCTGCCCAAAACGCAACACACTTGTTACAGATAATATTAAAGCAGTGTAACGTAATGCAGCAACAAGTACTTTTAATGTAATATGAACTAAAATTCTGTATTCAGTATAGTAAAGCGATAAAACAAAACGAGTTATCTGCGTGTGTGTAAAGGATGTGTACGTAGGTAGGGGCTATACTGATACTGACTGTAGGTAATCTCATAGCGTATTAATTTGACTAATTGTTTGTTCCCGAAACTAACTGTCTCAGGTTAAACCCCCATCGCATCGCAAATCGCAATCGCAACACGTCGCATCGCCTTTTATTATTACCGCAACAAATTGGTTCGGTGTAGTCTCACACTCGAAGTCTCATTTCATTATTGTCTCATAGTATCTCTAATAAGTTCATTCCATGTCTTCTCTTTGATAAGCGACGCTATTAGTGCACTGCACTGACTGCACTGTTATGTACCCGAGCTGTGAAATGAGATTTTAAATTAATGCTTTATTTTACCTCAAAAGCTAATAAAACCAGTTGGTTAATATATCAGTGCTACATGCGTTTTAGTTGCCAATGAGAAATAATGCAATACAACAACTCCATAAATTAAGTACAGGCATATACCTAGGTAATATTAGATACAATTTTTGTAATTCCAAAGTTAAGATATATGTCAAACAGAAACCAGAAACGGCCTTGGCACCCGCACGATCCTATGTAGTGACATTATTTATTTATTCTCGTAAATAGCGTGATAGTCCAATTCTGTCTACCTAGCACTGTCTAAGTCTAACTAGTTGGTCAAGTGATAAGCTACATAGAATAACATTGCTTTTATAATACCATTTTATTGATTTTTAATGAATTTTCCTGTTAGAAACAGGAAGCTAATTCATGCACTAATAATTGTACCGTGGGTGAAGCCAGGCTGAAGTGGATATTTGAGAAAGGTCGAGGAGACTGCATGACAATTAAGAATCTGGCCATTGTATAATTCTCTTTTCGTTTGTCCTATCTATTCAATTTTTATAAAGAGAAACTTCACTTTTAGTACAATAGTCATTGCAACTAGTATAACTATAACTGTGTTTGGTATCAACTAAAAGAAAGTAAATACTAGGACTCAAAACGTAAAACTGATAATTCGCTATCCATTTTAACATCATTAATATTCCTATACATCTAAGACAATGGGGTTAGGCATTTTTACAATATCAGTTTGGATAGGATGGCTATCCGGGCTTCTGTTTTTGCGTAAACCTTGGGGATATCCAGAATTCGATTCTTGGTGTAGCTTCTACCCATGTTATTCTCTTGTAACTTTATTTGTGGGAGCCACTTTTGGGATTGACTATTACAGCCACCGAAATTCGTACTCGGAGAATATACTTGGAGAAGACGATAATTTAGAGCTTTTAATGCGTACTCTAGCCATCTTAGAGACAATATCTACCGCAGTGTTTCTCCGAGTCTACTTCATCGTCAATGCCAAAAGGATAGCAACATTTTTGAATTGGATTTATCATAATGCATCATTCAACTCGCTCGGTGACAAACGAAAATTTCGAAAAAGTTACACGAATTTTTTATCAGTAATTGTCATCGTAGCATCAATCTCGCTGCAAGCAGCAATCACTGTTCTAAATTTCAGCCTTATAAATCATACAGAATCATGGATGGCCTGGCTGGGTCATACATTATGTTCCATATTATTTATCACATTTGCCGTTATTCCCACTAACGCAATTCTGCCTACTGCCTATGTTCTCGTTATGGCCATCGCAGTTCAACTTCATGATGATTTTTTGGCTTTGTGTGATGACGCAGAAAATTTTGTGAAAAACACAAGAGGGGAGGTAAACACTGAAGTATTTCACATTCGGAATATTCGTGAAGCACAGGAAAATGAAGCTAAATGTCAAATTAAACGCAAACTAATCATGGAAAATTTTGAACGTATTCAAAAACGCTTCAAGATCTATGACTCAACGATGGGCCCAATTATCCTAATTTTGATTTTCAGTAGCGTGTTCAAGTTTATTCATGGAGCGTATGGAATTATAATTACTCACCATACTGGAGCCCAGCTTGCTTATGACTACTGCACCTATTTTGACAAAATGATGATATTCATTATCCTGTTGTATGGGCAAGCTTTGTCAGACAACGTAAGATATAAATAAATAGCATGTTATGTCGTTTTACGCTTTAAGTAAGTAGCGTACACCTATTGGTTTCAACTTGTACTGACCCATGATTTTAAAGTAATAAATGTTATTTGCAGTCTTGATTTGATGGTTTATAAACAAAAATAATGTGCAAATGAATTATACATAATTTATGTATGCATTACGGCGATGTATTTATCGAATTAGTTTTCCATAGGAAAGGGAATTTCATAAGGGAACTCGGGAAGAATGTATCCCGAAAAGTGTCCCATGGTTTATCAATTTCAAAGAATAATTTCTATTATCTTCACAATTATGTTACAGATTACAGGTCCTATTCGCCTAAGAATGTAAATGTATTTTTGATTTTCTGCTGAATTTCCTACGTCTCTCTTGAATACCTACCATCATGATTTTGAATTACATTTACCGTCCCTTTAACTTAAGTTAATATGACTTATTTTGTGTATAATTTGTTTTTTATGCGTAAACAGATGAATGAAAGAAAAACTCAACTGTTGAATACAGTGATATTGATGCCACCTACTATGGAAAAACATCAAATGGGGCATGCCATTCTTCTCATAACAGATTGGGACTGGTGTATGTCTGCTTATGGATTTTTCAATGTTAACAAGTCGTTAGCCTCTGGGGTACGTTTTTCAAAATCTTAAATCGTGTTACCCAGCTCCGGAACAGAAAAATGTTTTTTTGTAATTAATTTGAAATGCCACAATACCATGTGTATTGTGCACAAATAAATCGCATACAAGGGAATTTTCGGGATCGGAAAAATATCTCCCCTATAGGGGGTTTTCCTTATATAATGCGAATTTAATCTGATATACATCTTTTGACTGAAATTGGACCACTTATGTACCCAATCAAATGAAATATATGTATATGGAATATGGAGTGGTAATGTAATAATTAGTGTTAGAGTAATTACTATACCCATGTATATGTAACCGGAAACCCGATGTATGCTCGCTAACTCGTATACATAATTATACCATTATTGTGTCATTTCCCTATATAACTTTCATACAATACTCATTGGAATGGAAAGATGAAATACTCCCATAATTCCTAAATGTCATAATATGTATTCATTAATCGCTAACTGCAATAGCGTGAGAGCTAATTAGACTTGACTTGACTAGTTGCTGTGTTGCATTTCATACATATAGATATACGCTTAACTAACATTACGTTATTTTCAATTAAACAGATTGTGAAGACTACGATGTCGTATGTTGTCTTATTGTTCCAACTGCACATTGCCTATGAAGGCCAAAACTAATGGCTATAGTAATAAAAACATAGAGGTAAGTATGTACAGAAGTTCTTACATAACTAACACATTCTACGGTTTCTAAATTAATTTCTTACATACCTATTATATATTTTCTTAGATATATGCTGCAAAGAGGAGTAAAGATATATAATATGATACTAGAGCAAACAGCTACTTCATAGTCTCAACTTCTCAACATGTGCATGCTTAACTATGTATACCATAACATATTTACCAAACATGTTTTAAATAAACTAGATAAATAATGTCGTTCAACATTGTTTTCAATGATTAAACGGCGCCACTAACTACTATCTGTTTTTTATTTTGAATTTATTACAAAAATAATTTATTACAAAAATACAGTATATATCATCATCTTCATCAGGGGTTTTTGCTTCTGAAAAAGAATAGGTAAAATTATAGAAGAATAATGGCATGATACTGCAAACTACGAATATTTATTTTATTTAGGCCCTATTGCCTATTACATATAACCATTTAGTATATTACATGCCTCATTACTTTTAACGGCTTAAACTTGCAATTAAACCTTATTCTTACGGTAACAACTATGCCATGAGTCAAAGTCCAAATAAGAGAAACTCAGGGGAAGGTAAAGTAAAATTTCCCTTCCTTACTAGTGCAGTAAAATCTTTGTAAAAGCTAGGATATAGAAAAATTCTCCAATATGTAGGTGTCCATTAAAACAAATAATCTGCATGAGAAAAGAAAGAAAAACACGCTCTTTGGCTGCTCCTTAAATGTTCATGATGTACAATAAAAAGTTGGCTATTTGGTTAAATAATGTAAACATTTTCATATAAATATCCTGCACAACAATGCGTTCATAACATAATTTATTATTTTTGCAATTAATATTCACCAAAGTCACTAATTTCAAATAAATGATCTACAAAGAGAAAGTAAACTTACTCTTACCACTCTTGGGAACTTTAAGTTAATGGTAATAGGATTTTTTAGATAAAAATCTGGAGGAAAATGAAAATTTTTTAACTGTGCGATAATTATCGCGCTATGTGATTTTTATCGCACACCATGTGCGATAAAAATCTCGCACGGTGTGCGATAAAAATCACATAGTGCGATCCGGCTTTGATGTATCAATATTATTGTGAAAATTACATTACATTACACGGTTGAATATCTCATGCCACTTTCACTTTAAAACCTAACTTAATCTAACACAATCGAGACAAAGGGGTGCAAATTCTAGTAGGGTGAACTTTCTCCCAGAGGGGTGCAAATTAATAAGTGCCATTATAGACTTATACCGATACGTTTACACAATTATTATTTTTTCATTCCTCAACAGCGAATAGAGTTTCAAAGAAAACAACATCATCAAATCCAATCTTATCAGTGCATGGCACTATATATTGACAGTAATTTCTACATCTACATGATATGAACAATAAATAAACTGTGGTAAACAGCTATAAGAAAGTAGAGATATAAACTAGGTATGGCACTACGGTGAAAACAGGTCTTTACTTTCATATTTTCATTCGTCATCACATACTTGGATTTATTTCATGAAGTAACAGTAAAAGTAAAAATATTTACTTTTACAAGAATATTCTAATAGTATGTCGCAAGTACAATTTATGTTAATCAACGCCGTCGTACATATACAATAATCTACGTTAACCAACGTCGTACGTATAGTCTACATTAATCAACCTCGTATATATAATCTACGTTAATCAACGCTTTACGTATATAATCTACGTTAATCAACGCTTTACGTATATAATCTACGTTAATCAACGTCGTAGCAGGTGTCGGGTAGCTGTCCGTCGGGTAACTGTCGGTAGCATGTCGGATAACTGTCTGTCGCGTGTCGTGTAAAAGTGTGTCGGGTGTCTGTCGGTTAAAAATTGATGACTGACTGTTGAATGCCACTGTTAAAATTTACTGGCAACTGCTGACAGACTGCTTGAATAGGAGTACAATACTGTCCTGTGCACACTACTGCCCTGTCTGTAGATAGATACATATACAGACAGAAATGGAGCTTGTATTATCAAATTTTCAAATTATTGGCATTGTTTATCATTGTTATTATCATGATGGTGTTCGTGGTGTTTAAATTTTCATGAATAAATTTCATGATTCATTTCAATCAATTAAGATTCATAGTTGTGTTCCCGATGTCAACAGCTTTCCAACGATACCCCATTTGCTCAATGTTAAAATTTAACAAAATGGGGGGCGAGGTCAAAATTCAAAGGGCCGATTGACCCCAGTGGCCATTCAGTGGTCACCCGAGGAAGCTCAATAGGCTACCCTGAAAGTTTTTAGTTAATATCTCAAAACGTTTTTGATTTATAGTGCTAACAGATACACAGACAGACGGAAGTTCACAAAAAAATCCATAAAGTCGCTCAGAAATCGCTACTTAATAAATACAAAATAAATATCACAATTGAGTCAGCATTTCTATTATTCCACTCACTCTATAGTCTACAATATGTTAAGTACAAAGTACACAGGAATTTAGTTTTAGTATGCCGTGTGCCACATATTCATAATACCAAGTCCAATTACTAAGGAGCTTGTCTCCTTTATGTGAATGCTGTGTTTGTCCGTCTGTTTGCGGTATAACTCAAATACGGTTTGATATATATCGATTTCATATTTTTAGGGTAACCTATAAGGAATACCGAAGCAAGGATTCGTCGTGACTCCAATGCGCAGCGGGGAATATTGAATTTACAAATATTCGAATTATTCGTTTCGCGGTTCGATTTTGGTGCTTATGAAGAATAGGAAGTGTCCCAATTATATTTTAAAATACCAGTGATTATAATATATCCACTGCTAAATTAGTGTTTTCTTATGAAGTCAAGTATCTCTTTCAGTTATACGTATTTTCTCTAATTACCGCTCACTCTCTAATAAGCGCCCCCTCCTAAAACATACAATTTAGTTAAGCGCCCGTGGGCGCTTGTATTTCAAAATTTTGGGGGTCGAAACAGCAGAGAAATAAAAAGTTACAAGGTAGGGCAACGTACAGATTAGCACCATATATGTAAATTACTCATTTTTGTCTACTGGGGTACTGTGGAGCCAAGAAATTTCAAAGATTATTTATTACTGTCTATTGGGGTTCCTCGGGTGACAACATTAAAAAATGGGGTTCATGGACACCACCCCCTTGGAGCTATGACCCCGCCACCAAAAATTTTAAATTTAAACATATAGCAATTGAGGTATCGTTAGAAAGCTTATGACCTCATGAATCTAGTTTGATACCCTGGCTTCACCCCCTACAACTTATGACCTCGGTCACATAATTTTGAAATTGCAACGTATTATGCCAAATGATGTATCGGTAGATAGCTGTTAACCCTAGGAATGCAACTATGAATCCCACTTTACCCTAGATGTGGGGCAAAAGTCACATTTTATGAAAATTCAGTGACCACGATCACCACCATGACCATGATAATAATAACAATGATAAGCAATGCCAATAATTTCCGATAATATAAGCTCATTTGTTACACCATTTACCACGGTTTATTACATGTTACTTCCAAACTACTGTATAGTATAGCATTTATGATTAATTATTCATTAAATAATACTTACGACACATTACATAATAATATTATGATACCCCACAACTCAACTATTATAACTTAATATGCGTGCGTATGAGTATGAGAGATGAGATTATAATACTTAAGTTAAGATGGTAGTCGTATTCGTAATCGTATTCGTGCTCTCGTGTTGAAAACTTTTGTACATTAGGTATTAAAATATTGTAAATTGCATTGCATTGTAATATACAGGGAAACTTTATTCCACAGATCCTACACTTTACAACGCAATGCAATGCAATGCAATGTGTACACTACTCTACTACGTTCCTCTACAAACAATAATCTCTACACAGACTCACATTCATTCTACAATCGAATCTACGCTACACGCAATCACTTTCCTTCCTCTGTCTGACTCTTACAGACAACATAGATTAGGTAATAGATAATTATTATCCATTAGTTGTTAGTCCTAATGCTCGATTAGTTAAATATTGTTAGTTAGTAAATGTTGTATACGCGATCAACTTCATTTGTTGATCCTTAACTCTCAGTGTTTGTGAAATAGATTGTAAATAATTTAATGGTGCCTAACCTCCTATTTCATAAGTTGAATCAAGTTGCTTGAAATTGATCAGCTGGATAAGGCTGGAAGCACTTCTCGTGGTTGTGAAGTTGTGAGTGACTTGTCTTGTCAACAATCAACATCACGAATTCATCGTGACGGTGCGTTTGCTAACAAGACAACTGGTCATCAACAACCTACCAGCTGTGCTGTGCATTATTAATTATAACCAGTAACTGCTGACATTCTAGCTAGTCATTTTTTCTTTTGAAAGTGGAAACAAGGCAAAACAGCTAATTAAATGGTTACTAGTTACTAGACTACTACAAAACTGGTGAGACTGGTAACCATCGCTCTTCTACCAACGACATAATATTCTTCGGCGTCGTCATTCATCATCAATATTCAAAATTAGAGTAAGTTTCTGGAAAAATAAATATTAAATTGTGAAATAAGCTGGAAAAATTATCCAGTTGTCATATGGAGAGTCAGGGTCACATAGTAGTTGATAGTATAATTATTATTACACTTACCCATCCTTACTTTAACCTAATAGATATTATAGTATGAATGAATGAACAATTGGGTTTCTATTGGGAGCTTATAATTTGAATATTGTAATAATGAATATTCTTAATTTTGGAAATTTTGACTACTAGCAATATTATTTGACATATTCACTTTCAACTTGATGACTAGGAATGAAGTACCCCCCTAAACACTACTAAATAAAACGCATAAAAAATTATTAATTTCCGACTTTCAGTCCCCAGAAGTCGACACCACTTTCCCTAATAGATGATAGAGGCAAAGTAAAAAATTCAATATATTACAATATATTACAATTGCACTTTAAATCTCTAACCCTACATCCTATGCAACTAGGGACCATTGCGTAAACGTAAGTGTTCAACAAATAGGTATAATAATTATAAATAATTATAAATGTATTTTATTATGACAATTTTAATATTTATTACGGAATTGTAGTGACGTTAGGGAAATAAGGATTAAATTGGGTATAAGGTAGATTATATAGTTAAGTATCGCTATCACCTTGAGCTGGACAAATAGATATTAGTTTTATCTAAATCTGGAATTTAGCCATTTTTGTAAATTCCAACATCTGACATCCAGACTAATTACTGTACCTAAGCCAAAATTTCACCCTTTAAAAATGTAGAATATGAACAATGAACACTTAACACAAAGTATTATTAATATTGCCAAGCCCACTTACGAGTTACAATTACACTATATTATAGTCAATTACAGTATTATATTGTACCAAATACAGTAATTTAATTTATTCAAATCTGCAAAGTAAGTAAATAAATGATTCATTATTTGGATCATACATTTTAAGGTTAAACTCCAACTCCACTATTAAATATTCGATTGGATGCTTTAAGTTGTGAGTCATCGTTCATAGTACACCATATCCGTTTTAATTTTTGATAAAATAAAATGTGACAGTCTGGGAAAATTTTAGATAGCTAATCGTTCGTTCTGTCAAGAAAAGAAGGTAATGGGATAGGAAGCCCAAGATTAGTTTCATGCGTTTGAACAAATGCTCATATCAAAAATGTTAATTTGATATAGAACAGATACAACTTTGGTGGCTATATTTATGATAATATATCACCCACCTTTATCAATATAATACATGACACATGTGTAATCCATGATTATTCTTATCGTTGTCTGTAGTTATATTTTTTAGTATTTTTAGTATGTGTTAAGTATATTATTATCCATTTAATCCTACGTTTTATTTTATTCATACTTTGTATCACATCACATGTATTTGTAATAAAGTTGTAGTTTAATTTGGATGTCTAAAATTCACGATGAAAGTCAAAAATACGTTAGAAAGAGCCGGTGTCATTGTTGGTAACAGTAACAATGGTTATTAAATGTATACGTATGAAATTGTAAAAGCTGTTTTGTTTTGACTATGTCTAACCAGCATATCTTCATAATTATTATATTCATCAATAATCCGAAGAAAAGAATCTCCTTCTCTTGCTTATAAGTCGCCTTACTGAATGTCCAAGTGTATTACACGTATCAATATTAGCCAACGAGGGGTATTTCCATGGAGTTCTGTTATTACACAATGTATTGTAAATGACTCCTATTATTTATAGCCCAACTACTTCATTAATTTAAATTGGGCTTGTTGATAGATATGAAAGCATGTTAGAGTTTATAGTGTTTATAATTACTGACTTATTTAGTTTACATCTAAAATATATTTTAGTTAATTTTGAACTTGTACACACATAGGAAATATTTAACATGTAACATTGTTATCAGTTTGTTCAGTATTTTTATCGTTTGCTATATTGGTCCAATGCTATTGAAAATCATTTATTTACCTCAATTGCTAAAATAAATAATGTAAGTTGGAACCAGGCAATCAGTTTCTCGATCGTATTTATGTTTCCTGTGGGTACAATGTTGTTAAGAATGTATATATTGGTTTATTGATTATGTAAAAATAGTTATAATATGTATGCTATCTGGGATGTGCTGCCTAGCCTGCGTAATTAACCTATGTAATGTTTATCTTTATTATAGATTTACTCTTCAAGTCTGGTAGAGGAACATGGGAATGGACGTTTTCTTTGTTGGTATTGGAAATCAATAAGACACCTAATGGTGTTTTAGAATGGACTGGCTGATTTTAATCCTAGTCACACTAGCACCAACCTCTTGAATAACTTATTATGCTGTTAACCATATGTAAATACTAACGATTTGTAACTACACCAGTTCAATCTCGGATCGAATCAGAATTGTAGCTGCTAATGCTATTTTGAATACAACTCATATTTGCCATATCACAGCCATCGTTACCTTATATTAATAGAAAATCATGGCCGGAATACTCAAAAATCAAATTCTAAAACATCTGTCGAGGTAATTGCAACCATAAATACTTGATATAAATACATTATTCTTAATATTGCCGGAGCAATAACAACATTTTTGTTTGCTAATTTCAGGTTCGTGAAGGATCTTTCTCCCGATAAAATTAGTTTAAGCACTCTGAAGGGAGAAGGAGAGCTGTCAAATTTAGAGCTAGAGGAAGCAGTTTTAACGGAGCTGTTATCTTTACCAACATGGATGAAGCTAACTCATGCATACTGTAACAGGGCTTTGATACGAATACAATGGACCAAACTTAAAAGTGTTCCCATTATGTTGGTATGTAAAAATGTGTTTTTTAAACTTCGCTGTACTATTCTGTTGACATGTCTATAACAATAATAGTCATTTGTACTTTGTGTCCAATTTAGTAGCCAAACAAAAATTCAGATGTAGACTTGTATTTTCTTGTATTTTAACATTTTCTCAGTGTGAGCATAGTATTTGTAGAAATGATGAATAATAGATATTATTTTATACCTCAGAGCCTGGATGAAGTTTCAATTGTGGTGGAAGCCTGTGAAGAACTTAGGCAGGAAGCATCCAATGCAACAAATATGTTTCCTACTTCTGCTGGCAAATACGGTTTTGTTAGTAAAGTTATTGATGGTATAACAGCTGTTGTTAACTCTGTTGAAATACAATTCCATAGTCAAGCCTTTGAATCCAAGGTTCAGGTAAGAAGATGAAAAATTCGTTAAGTTAAACAGTTTAAAAAAATTGACGATTATATTATTCTATTATTAATGAAAATATATTTTTAGATTTCTAGAATTCGTGTTGAGTCACGTGCCCCTAATTGGAAGAAGGTTGAGCTCGGGGCGACCAGATTAAAGGATATGGATAAAGGGGAAGTACTGATTTTTAAAGAAATGGACTGGCAAACTCTTCGCTTAGAAGCTCGATCCACTTCAGATCGCCACTTAGCGCCCTTGAGACTTTTAACTAATCAGGCTAAAGCCAGAATTGTGATAAAAAAGAAATTATCTGGTAAGTGTACTGGAATTGTAATTTTTATCCGGAGAATTGTGAGAATTGCATTTTGTCGACCAAAAATGCAAAATGTAATGATTTACATTTGTTTATTTTTTTTAAAAAACTTTAATAGTTAAAATAACGCTACAGAATACTATATTAATAAATAATAAATTTAATTTTTGCTCAATGTAGATTGTCAAGTCACTAGTTGCCGCTTGTCACTCATTCTGGATGATCTTCTGTGGGTTCTTACTGATTCTCAAATTTTGGCTGCTCTTCACTTTATGAGTTCCTTATCAGGTTTAATTAAACAAGCTACAGAAACAACGCAACGAGTCAAAGCCAAGCGCAAACTTGAGGTAATATAATAATAATTTCTTTTTTAAATGTCGAAAATTGTCGCTTAATGTGTTTGCATTATTATTATGTACTCAATTGGGCCAAGTGCTGAAAAATGTATAAAATATTCGAATTTGCCGACGTAAGGGGCGAAAAAAATGGAGGTTTCACTTTTTCCTTGGATGTTTAAGCAATGAAACGTAACTTTTGAAACGTGTATCACATTTAATTTAGTTTTCACTTTTGTTTTCATTCTACTGATAAGAATGGTTTATATGTTCAAATATGTATTTATTATGCGAAGGGGCACAAGTTTTTCGTGTGAACCATTCGCCCACTTTTAACCGTAGAGCAAATTACCTTAAAACTTGAAATGAACCTTGCTTATTATTAAATATTATTTATTCATTAATGTTGACATCGTAGTATTAGTATTTTGGTAGACCAAATGACAGGGACTATTATAATGTTTAGCTTGCTATCGATAAGAAGTTGTTTGTCAGCTAGTTATTAAAATAACGTTGCTTACATTTCATTCTAATTTGAATTATTATGGTGTTTTTAGAGTTTACCAGAATACCAAGCCCAGTTATCACAAACTACGGCAATGCAGTCAGATGGAAGATCAGTTTCCGGAAAAGTATTTGATACTTATGACGTTAAAGAGACTTCATACCATTTCTTATGCGAAAAAATAGATTTACACTTTTGTGATGACCCCGGTTGTAAGTTATTATTTCCAACCTTACTATATCGTTACCCATTGCTTATTTTCAATCAGTATAATTATCCACAGTGGACATTGGTTGTGGTACCCTGCCATTTTTAATTTGAAATTTTTCCAATATTGCTAAAAACCGATAATAAAAATTCTAAAGTATTGTGGCCGAATAAGTGTATTACACTTTATTATTAAAATTTTTAAATGTAATGTTGTGTGGGTGAAAATTTCCACTTATAAACAAATTCCTTAATGCAACCAAGAAAAATTATCTAGACTGACTCATATTTATACAACTAACCTAATTGATTACCAGTACAAACTTTAAAATGTATAATTAAATAAGCCAGTATGAATTAATTTTGTTGAACAATTGTAGCTGGACGATCTCAACATCCTGACTTAAAAGACGGGGGTGCTTTGCAACTTTCTATTACCCAGGTCCGTAACAAATTTCTTATAAATATTGTAGTATTTTGAATCCAAATAATATCCTTTCTGTTAATTTTCTAGGTTCTGTTAGACTTTTATCCATATCACTTGGCGAAAGGGAATCGCAAATCGTGGCCAAAGTATAGTGAGACCCAAGTTTCGCAGTGGCTTCATAATGCTCTTTCATCCTTTCGTATTGAGCTGTTAGAAGCGGTGTCTTCTGCATCTATGCATTCTCCATTAGCACGAACACAACACCAGGGAGTTCCTGGGCTTCCTCAAACTCCAGAAAATAATCCAATGCGGAGTGCAATTACGGATCAGCTGGCAAAACTAATGAGCACTTGTTTGGTTTTAAAAGTTCAAGATCTGCGCCTTTTCAAAGTCACTACAGCGTCTAAACGGGAAATTCCGCAAACGTTTCTGTCAAGTAAATGTTTTGAAAAATTTATGCATTTTATTATCAGAATTGTGAAAGCAAGCAGCAGTACTAGCAAGCAATTTTTTGAGATATCAATGTTTATAGTGCATTTTTAATACATTTCACATTATTTTTATTGTAAAGTTTATATATTAGAGGCATGATATATGGTTTGAGTGTATGGTATAACTATATTTTATGCGTATATATGTATATTACAGGTTATATAGAGAGGCCAAAAGACTTGCCAACAATTCATGCCGAATTTTCATGGTTTTACTATCCCGGAGAGATATGTTTTCCATGTAAGTCACTTGTTGTACACATTATCTATGTCTTTGAATGTGCTATTCCGTTCAAGAATGAAGTTATTGGTTATAATTTTTAATTTGTGTTTGTGTAGTGCCTAGTCCAAAAATTTATGCTCACCTCCACCCGATTCAGATTCATTTAGACATTTGTACCGTTCTATGGCTGAACAGTTTCATTTCTAATCTACAAAATTCGATGGCCAAACCAGTTACACCAGAAGAGCCTGATCACGTAGATGTTCGTATAGAATTAATAATGCCCAAGGTAAGCCACTACTAAAGTAATCTGTAATGTTTTATGAATGAAATAAAATTTTCTAACACACTTCTTTTTAAATTTTAGCTCGTGTTTGAAAACAAAGCAAGTTATCCTTCCCAGAAAGAAAGACCTACCTCAGTAAATTTCCAGGTTTCTCGAATGGTAGTTTCCAACTACAGATCAAGTGAGACTGGAACGCTGCATCAACTAACTCAATGTCTAGAAGTATTGCAAAGAGGAGACCTTGCTTTCGGCGCTGATTTTCCGTCTAAGTCTACTGATATTCCATTAATTGGAGAAAAGTTTCTTCAACACGCAGAAGGTTGTAAAATAGTTATGTAATGATGTTTGCTAACTACTACATGTATGCCACAACACAGTTGCTAACTAATTATATTTTTAGGGCGCGACAAAATCAGAAGCAATCCTAAACTGAAATGCTCTAGCTTTCAAGAAATGGCTCCTCATTTAACCAAAGATATGCTCTGGACTGAGTCTAGGGATGTATGGAATATATACATGGACCCTTTCTGGGCAGATTTCCGCGTTGAAACTAAACGAAAAGGAAATATTCATCCATCTCAACCCAGAAAAATAAATCCAAACAACCCAGATGTTGTCACGTCTACAGTAGTGTACCCATTTGTAGATTCTGTTCCAATCTCCGTATGGATTCATTTGAGTGAAAGATTTGCAGCAGCAGAAGGTTGTGTCAATGGCAACGAGAAGTCCAATCAAAAAAACGTTCATGCAATTTTTAGTGCCAATGGAATTTGCAATGTCCAACTGACTCATTACCAGTATCTATTTCTTATGCGGATGGTAGAAGCTTTTAGCGAAATGTCGTTATACATTACTTTAGACTTGGAAAATATAGTTGGAAAGACAGTTCTGGAAAACTTGATGACATTTTTGGGATTCATTCCAACGATAGAATTGTCTTTGCTTTTTCCTCCTCTCATTCCAGGAAAGCAGGAATCTCCGTCTCTGGAATTAGATTCCACTCTACCGGAATCCTCTAGTGGAGAAAATGATAATTTGTAAGAAAAATAATAATTTATCGTAAATGCAGCTGCAAAAATGTATGTAACATGATATGATGGACCATAAACATTTATATTTTTAGGCAAGACGCTGTCGATAATCAATGGAAACTTATTGATAAAGAAAGGAACCAAAGAAGCTCTTTAACTATGAATCAAGGATCGCATAGTTCATTTCCTGTTTCTATAAGCAACAGTCCAGTGAACAATACATCAATGACTTCAATGGACTCCATCCGGACAAGTCTTACTCAAGGTGTCAAGCATGGATTATCCAGCTTGGCTGTATCATTTAACAAAGGAGGTGGTGTTTCAACGCCTGATAGTGAAGTTGCCTCAACGTGGTCCAATTTTAGTTCTGACTCGTCGGAAAACAATTTTATCCAGATAGAAAATCTAGATATGGCAGAGGAAGCTGTTGAGATAGCCACAGAAGTAGTGGAAGACAATGATCGATCCACTCCTTCACCAACATTTTCTCAGGAACACACCATAATACGAGCAGAAAATGACAATATGGTAAATGAAATAGTAGTTGATCATATCTTTTGAGGCAAAATTTGGTATTGATGAAATACGAAGGACTTTCTAGGTGGTTAACGGTTTTTATTATTTTATTTTAGATAGGAGTACTGACAGTTAGATTAGATGGTGTCGAAGCTGGTCAAGAAGCCAAGAGTCTAAGTGCGATAATGAAATTCCAGTGTAAAGCTGTATCTCTTAAAGAATGTACAGGAATGTCGTGGAATGAGTTTCAGGTAACGATAAAGATTTATTGCCAAA
Source organism: Tomocerus mixtus (assembly GCA_034694165.1). Taxonomy (NCBI): domain Eukaryota; kingdom Metazoa; phylum Arthropoda; class Collembola; order Entomobryomorpha; family Tomoceridae; genus Tomocerus; species Tomocerus mixtus. The sequence continues at coordinate 23,797 of JAQFYC010000754.1, forward strand.
ACATTATATTGTGGTATAATAAATTGAATGAGTTTTATACTTCTTAAGTATACAAGTGTGAACAAGCTGCTTGGAATATTAACAAAAGTGTGACCACCGTAACATCTGACACTAACATAATTACTGTATTTTTCGAATTATTTCTTTGTTGAAACTTTTAGACGAAAACACGTGTTTCATGTTATTGTCTACCTATATAGCATGAAATATTTGAAAATATTTATTTATAGGAGCGTATTAAAACATATATTGCAAAAACTACTTTTATATATAATAAGAAAAATACAGTACCTATTTGGCCTTGAAAAAAGCATGAGCCTTTCCTTTTTTCTATCTATTTGTAATATTAAATCTTTTGCATACTTTTTGATTCATGAGTTCTGCTATGTATAATATATTAATTGCAATACTTTGTTGATGTGCTTTGCGTTTCCTTAACTATTAATTTGGGTAATTAACTAAAACTGAGTACAAATTCATTCTAAAAAGTAGATAATAAGTAGTATTTAGATATTGAAAGAATTCGTAAATGAATGGTGATTAATATCCACAATTAATGTAGGCGATATGATAGTACTTGCTCAATGTCGTATTTGCAACACACCATTTATTATGTTTTTTATTTTATTAGCATTTTGATGTATACGACCTAAATATGTAGGTCAGTTGACTACGTTGGAAATATTCCAACGGCTTGGAAGTTAAGTATGAGTAAAATAATTTCCTAACAGGTTTAGTTGTTTTAAAATATCCTGTTTGCTCGTTCTAATTAACCCTCTAAATTGTGCAACAATAAATAAGTCTTGATAACTCAACCTATTAGTAGTATGAATTTAGTGTTACGTAATTAAATTATGTGGACATAAGTAATTATTAATTAGTCTCAGTTTATATATTATTTTTTATTTATATGGATTATCTGAAAGACATTAATTTGATTTATGGTTCTTCATCTACAATGTATATTGTCGACTAACTAAAACAAAAAGGCAATACATACAAAATTTACAACGCCAATATCAATAGCTCCGTGTAATTTTTATGAAAATATAGTAGCAAAGTGTCATTTGATTTTAATTGTATCAGAAGAGAATATAGTTGTAAGACTACTTTTATTTTAATAATTTTGGCAAATTAAGGCTAAAGGCTGTAATTAAATGATATTGCTTTATTGGGGTTTTATTACATGCTCATCTGTGAACACAGGGGCGACGAGAATCACGGGAGGTACAGAACACTAATATACACACACTTAAACAGATATAATTGCTGTGTTACTAATGAGTAAAGCTTTCTGTTAAAATTTTAATAATGTGTGTAGCTACTTTATGCTTACCTAGCCATCAAGAAATAATTATTGTGCAAATAAAGTTTCAGCTTTCGCTTCACTTTAAGCTTCTAGTGTTTGCGTGAATGGTGACGTGTTAATTTTTTCCATTTGGGGAGAATTTTTTGTTTGAAGTTTGGAGTGTGTGAACATTTTTCTCTCATTTAACCTGTGCACTGTGTGAACATATTGTTAAAGTTACCAATGTCCGATTAACAAAATTCTAATATATTTCATTAGCTCCTCAATTGTGTATTTAATCTTTATAAAAAGGTGTAGAAATTATGATGATGATGATTGTCGTAAATTAATGCTGACGAAATAGAATAATAGATATAGAATATAATTACATGTAAATAGTTGCAGTTAAGCGAATACGCGCATTATGAATAGCAATGTTTTCGTCTGTTCGTATGTTGTACTAGTACAAGATAATTGCAAGATTAATGTTTTTGCAGGGCGTAAAAGCATAGAGAATTGCTCGCTAGTGAGTAGTATGTACTGTAACAGTAGAACGGAGTAATTAATGTGCTGTATAGTCCAGATAAAAATCAATAGTCGGACGTAAACTAAAGTATCTATTTTATTTGTGTAAAATTTTCTAGACTAAATTTGCTGCTCGCAACAGAAAATGGACTCAACAAGTTGTGGAAGACGGACCGCTCTCCCCAGCAGCTTTAGGCAGCCCTACGCAAAAGAGAGTTGCGAAAGTCAGACTTTCGCAAAAAACTAACTCCGAAAAATTTAAAAGTTACTTAGAGATGCCGGAAACTATTGATGCTATTGCGAAGGCTAAAACAAGGACACCTTCGAATCCTCGTGTAAACCTGACTGATCGTCCTGGACTAGACTCGCCGTTGAGAAATGCAATAATCGAATCGACAGTAGCTTTTCTGGATGGAAGAGTCGACTTGAGAAATGAAAATGAATTTGTTTTGCATATGAGTTCCGCAATGAGTCTCTCTGACTTCTTTGAGGATGAAATTGTCCCTGTGCCATTCCCAATGCAGGTCAGTTTCCTTTAATTTGCCTGCTTTAAATTTTAAAGTTAATGCTATATGTAAAAAGGATAAGCAGCTGCTAATAACATAACAAAAACAGTTATAAAAACAAAAAGGATAACAAGCTGTTACAGAGTGCCGACTGTTGTGTATAAATGTCGGACTATGTGTTTAGTTAAAGGTTTATATGGCAGCCATTTTCATCATTCATCATAGCTCCTTTTCCTACAATTTAATTTAGCTTATTAGCTTGTAATTATATGTATTTACCAGGAAATGTTACTTACGTATGTTATGTGTTTAAAGTTGAATAATAACGCTGCCACTATTTGTGTGCCGTAGTTTAAAATATTTGGTAGTAAAATATAAAATTGTGGGTACGGTTTTAAATATTGTCTTATCGCAAGCTGATAGTAGTGTATTGTATTGGTATTTGTAACTTACATTTTGGAAATGATGGTTTACACGGGATAGCCCATCTACAATGGATTCATACATTAATTAAAATTATGGTTACATACTGAAAATTAAATATTCGTATAATTATTATTTCAGATCGAGATAATTGGAGCCAATGTGGAATTAATAGAAGATAGACCTTCGATGAACGTAACGTCGCCAGGGCCAGTTCCTATAAAAGTGTCAATCCCAAATCTTTTACCAATCACGCGAGATGCAAAAGGAGTATTTCACATAAATTATAAAGGGTATAAAACACCGCCTACACGAACCCATAATACAGCCGGACATACTTATAGTAGTAGTAGCATAAGGCCAACTGAATTACCAAATATAAATTATTATAACACTTTTCGTAGCGATTCTGAACAAAATTCATCAAAGACAGTGGGTAACAACGATGTAATGGTATTACAAGGGGCGCTAGAGAAAACAATGAAACAACTTGTAATTAGCCAAGCAAAGAATTCTGATTTGGAGCAGGAGATGGAAAAGACACAAGAGCTTAAAATGATGATTGTTAAGCTGCAGGATGAAGTGATGTCTCTTCAACAAGAAAAGTCTAACCTTCTAAATATCGTCAGACAATATCAGAACCACCATAAATAGAGGTACCAACTTCAATACTCTTTTGCTGGGACAGTAATTAGTAATTATGGTAATCGGTAATGGTTAATTTTAAAATTTAAAAAAGTAACCAAATGTCAACAGAAAGTACAATTGGACAGTATAGTGCTACTCTTTTAAATAATGTCAGATCCTTATCATAGTTGTAGTTGGAAATTTTTAGTTGGAGAAAATAGAGCATCTATCCATATATAGTAATAGATTAAATAAATATATTGTGTAGAAGAGGCTACTAGTATAATATCAATGTGCATTGTCCTTCCTTAGAAATATGATTGGTGTCAGCTAAAATGCACAAGCAATAATGTGTAGATATTATAGTTTTTATGCAGTTAGTAAAAACACATCAATGTTAGTGTTAAATGCGAATACAATTAACCAGTGGTAGAGAGCTGGCCAGTGAAGTCCCGTACTAATACCATACCAAACCCTTGCTTTTATTTTGTGGGAATAATATATAATGAGAGGGAATTTTAATTTATTAATAGAAAAAGTCCAACTCCTACCAATATTAGATTACAGTATATAACGTACTTTGACATTATTATTTGTGTATTCTACAAAATTATATATAACCTTATTTTACCAAATTAAATGAGATGAGAGATATAGAATAGTGAAAGAAATTATAAAGTGAGGTGACTGCTTTCCCCTGTTAAATGGGCTGCAGATGCAGAACATGCTGAGACTGATAACCGCAATAATGCGTACATACTAACACCTGTTAGGTATGTGTGTATACTATTACTGTTTTCTCATGGCTGTGAATATTAAATAATACTGTTTAAATTGTACTTATGTGATTTTTGTCAACAATGTATTTTAAATATGCAATAATGCCTTTTTGCATCTGTGCATGTTTGCGTTATAGCTACAAAACCACATTTTCTATTATTTTAGTACTGTAACCAATTTATGTGAATTTTGGATGTGTGAATGGGGATTCCTAAGGTGTAGAAAAGTAGAATTTAACTTTTGCTTATCTAAACGTTTTTCTAATACTTCACCGAAATGCATTTAAATTAAGCTTAATTTGTTTATTTGTCTTTTAATGTTCGTGAGTTGTGTTTTATTTTTTAGATTACCTAGAGACGTTATGATTTCTCTTTTACTGCTATTTTTGGTTTGGAGAAATCTGCTCAGCTTTTCATGTTCGTGTTTCGTGTGGCGTAAGGAACCTGAGATCAGCACCTTAGTGCTGCTATATTTGGGTGCACATTACATTACAGTGCACCAAAGATGTTTATTCAGATAAATGTTGGCTTTGTCTTGCTCATGATTTTGTAGTCTGTTAGTTGTAATTGTAAATTCACTAATGCAAGATTAGTTATATAATAAAATATAGTAGTGTAACGCAAAATATATCGTTAAACATGTTTTATCATTCGAAAAGTATCTAGTACACGATGCATATAAGTAATATATTACCAATTAAATAACGAATTAATAAACTATAATGTATAGCTCTAGTTATCCATTACAAATGTAATTTAAAATGTAAAATTGTGTAGATATATAAATAAATTCGTTAATTTTAGTTAACGCTAAAATAATTACCATGAGCGTTACTGTTGCGCTAATTTGAAAGGAAACCTATTTTATGAAAAATATTTATTTAATTTGATCGTTAAGTGTTAGGTATGAAATCGAAGTAATTCTTTGTACTTAACCACAACGTTGTCTTGAGCTTTCCTTTTTAATTTAAGGATTGTCTTAATTTGTACCTGACATTTTTCAAACATACAAATCAGTAAATACTAACCATAATTGGAAATTATCATCGTGTGTAACAGTTCGTATTTTTTCGTGTTTTTATTTATTAAACTATCGAAATTTTCCACAAACCTTTAACTTGCATACCGTTTACTTATTGTAATACAAATATACTATGCATCAAACTACCTGCCTATATGGAGTTTATGTACCTATAGTACCTAGTTATGCCACAACTGGTCAATTAATTTTTGAAATACTACATACCTTCAGTTTTTCTAGAAAACTATCAATTGTTTGAAGATTATGGATGCGATTTGCAACTTTAGCCGGAACTTTTATTACGCTGCTTTGAAATAGCATTCACTTTTGTATGCATACCTAGTAGAAAAATAAATCTCCTAGGTAGAAAGGCTATTACCTAGAAAGGGTAAATTTTATCCTTTATCTATGTTTTATACCTAGTGGAACAACTTTTGTTTTAACAAATCGACTCTGCGTTTTTAGTAGACTACCCTGTTGAAAACGAGCAAGCGGCTAAACTAGTATATCTCTACAAACTCTGCATCCCATTATTATTAGCTTGCTCATCGTCGACTAGGTCGGTTACAATTGTAATGAAGCTCTAATGCATTCCTCTAATCGTCGTACGTCGGTTGCCTGAGCTAATATTGACACGGTCTTTTATTCCATGATGAATATTCACCGCATAAATTGGAAATGATTCGCAGGCAGAAGATAAGTTGAACTAAATACATCTCTGTAGTAGTGTACCAGTCTAGTACGTATGGTATACTATCATACTGCATGTAGTCTCATTCGCATCTCACCGACCAGGGCTAGAAAAGTCTTTATTTTAACGCTATAGCCTACTAGTGGTGCCTTCTACTCTTAAATAACACGACAAGAGAAATGAGACTTGCAAAAGTAAACCAAATCCTAGCTCTCATTGTTTGCTCTTTCTCTCTCACTCGACCAAAATTATTCATGGCAACTCCACAAAACTTGCAAACTTTCACATGTATCTTCAATTGTATTAGTACGAGTTCCCGTCTATCACATAACAGCCCACTTAAAAGAAATATGATTGTGAATCGCAAAAATTGACTTCCTAAATTGGATATAACAATTCTATAGAACGATTTCTACAACAGAAGTTAAGAACCGCAGGATTTTTAAAACTATCATGTCCACCCCCACCCCCGCCAAGTGAAATACTAACAGTATCTCTAGTATTTCGTTGCAACTTTTATTTGGAATTTTTAATTTCACGAATTTTACATCTTTAGTTTTAGACCTATTAATTTTTAAAACATTTTTGTACATAACTTCTAGTTTCTATCTCTCATGTCAATGAACATAATTGAAAATTTTCTAAATATTTCTGAATCACAAGAAATACCATTATTCTTCCATAAAAATTGAATGTGCTAATAATTTTTCCATGCATATCCGACCATTGACGACCACTTTGAATAAACACCCTTATTTAACTTAACAAGAGTCTCATACTTGCTGTGTAAAGTTGCTTGCTCTAACTAAATATCATCTTGTATTTATATGGATTGCTATTTATTCTGCTCTACGAACGCTGACTGGGGAATTGTTGTAGTAGCTATATCTATACAATTTTAGTTGAGATTGGTGAAGTATGGAATAGAAGGAAGTTAGGAAGGGGTATTGTTAGAAAGACCTTCCCTCATTTAATGCTCAATGCATATCTGTGCACTAACTACCCGGGTAGCTCCTCATTACTCATTCCTGAACTCCTCATCCGTGCTCATCACAATTCAGTCAACTAATTCACTGCCTACTTCAATATATACTCTGTCATCTGAGCACAGTCAACCGATAGAAGCCAGCCAGACATCTCACACTTTTGCTAACATGCTTTCTCCTACACTCCAATGCACATTTATGCTTTTCATTTTCCACTACCAACTACAGGGGTAATTGTAAACTGTACGCTTTGGGAGTGTGAATACCAATTATTCCAGTTAGCCATTTCATTATTTTCTAGATAGTAATTCCTGTCCCTTAAAGCAAGCAGTGTGTTGAATATCCTCAAAGCAAGTATATTGTAGTTGTAGTAACTGACGATACCCAAGCGTCAGTCAGATATGCCTCCCGTATACTTGCACGCATAATGGGTATTTTAATAAAAATAAATATTTTCAGTTCAATATTTTTGTTTGCTAAAAAGGTTGGTAATGTACCTGAACAGGGTAGCATTGGATGTAAAGCAAATGATTTGGTAGGTTTTTTTTCTGTTTTAAATAATAAAGGATGATTTAACATTAAATGATCTTGACCCAATCTCACTATTTAGACTAGCGTGTCCTGGCGACGTCAATAAATTGAAGAGATTTTAAAACCTGACAGTCCAAATTTAATTTTTGATTATTTATTCTTATTGTTCCATGCTGCCACTTAAAGCAAGAATAAGTTCATGTAATAAAAGTTGATAAACTTACATATTGTAATTATGAGCAAAATACAATGGCATTCAATTTATTTCCTTAAAATGTATTTAATTTCCATATTAGTGTTTATTTAGCAAGTCTATGTTCCGTTTGAACGGTAAATGCTATCTCAGTATAAAATATGAAACAATGTAAAATAAAAGTAAAACAATTAGTTATTTAACATTAAAAAGTTTAAGTTTATTTCTTTACAACCTATTGAAATTTCTTCGTCAAAGTGCATACAATAATAAATAGAGTACAACAAGTACTAAGCCATACAGTGGTTTATGATTGTTTTTACAAAGATCACTTTATGTTGCATATGCATTGTGGTATTGCAATGCGTAAAATAAATGGCTGGTAATTAGTTTGCGTGGAATTTGTAGTAATACTTTTCCGTGGGACACAGTTCTTCACAGTGCGCATTACTTCTGCGTGGGGACTGGTGACAATTACAAAAGTACTACAAATTCCACACAAATTAATAATTTAGTCATAAAATATTATCTAAGATATGCAGTCGCAGCGCTAGCAGGGAGTAGGGGGTCAAAGGTAAGATTCAACTGATCGTGAGATTTTTTATCCTTGCATTGCATAGACTCTTTGTGAATTGTTGATTTAGGTTGACTAAAGGTAATACGGCGAAGTGGTCGTTTATAAGGTCTTTGTAACACCTTATCAACAATCTGGAACCTAAAGGTAACTACTATTTATCAATTTATATCTAGCCTAGCATATGTATTTAGTAGGAGGCCGCTATTTTACATATAGGGTAATAGCATTTGCAAATAATATTATGTATGTGGGCGACAATAGCAGTGCAGTGGAGAGTCTGTCTGTAATCTGGAGTCACCGCTCGACTTTCTCTGTACGTTCTTTCAACTTTATAGCTTTCCCGTGTAAATAAATACCGAGTGGATAGAAAAGTGAAACTGACTTTGCCAGTGAAAGGGAAAAAATCTGCTGTCGTTGAGCCAAAGAGATGCCCGTATATTATTTTGAATTTAGTTTATGTTGCAGGAAGAGTAAAGCAACCATTTGAGTCCTACACACACTAAACAGTTAACATTCTGTGAAGTATAATGGTGTAAGCGCATCATCCACTATACTAAATATTCTGTAAATATACCTACCTATACAATATTTTGTACATATTGACTTTACTACACAACTCACTGCTATCTTTAGTACCACTATACTTATTAAATACCTAAACGCAGTAAACTAAAGTATAATCTGAGTAATCTATAAGAAACTACTAGCGATATTTCTCAAGCCAACATTATATTGCTTTCACTTTGTGTTGGCGTTGTTGTGCTCCGTGTGCTGTTAATATGTGTTTCGGACTTCCGAATCTTCTTCCTAGTTCGGTACTTATTTTACGGATTTAGTTTCGAGGATACGACATGTCGCTCTATGTCTGTGTATGTAGATAGAGTGTATTGTAAGTTGTCCTTAAGTATAACATGAGGTAGCAGTAGGTCGGTTAGTTTAGATGTATGTAAAGCTCACTTCATTTTTTATACTATCACCATTACCAATCCAATGGCTGCAATCATAATACCATTGGAAGTAGGACAGATTTACGAGGGCTGTCGAAAAACTTCCCCTTTGGTTTATGGCGAAAGGAATTCAGGTGGGACTCCTGTGCACATCCATAAGTACACATACTATAACTTAACACATGAAAGAAAAGAAAATGAGAATCTAAGTCGAAATCTGGATGAGCATGTGAATATATTATGGTGCTTATGTGTGCCTTGTCTACAGACCAAAACTATAGGGGCAGGAATTTCCATGTCGTGCATTGCACAACTATACTTGACTTTAGTCAACTAGCCAAAAGGTTCCAGTGCTGATTATAAGTTGTAAGCATATACACAGATATTTCTACAGAAAATATTTAAATATGTAGCAGCTACATATTATTACATTTAATTCTAAATATAATAAACGCATAGCTTTAGCTAGAGGTATCTGTAATGGATATTGAGTATATTACTAGTAAAAGCAGTAACACCATCTTTTCCATGACAGTTTACGAGTACGACTCTACCATAAAATGTTTGTTCATATCAACAACGCTGTAATATCCTGTTGTGGTAAAAAAACTCTACAATGTAACTAGTTACCTTTCTACTTTCTGTCTTTTTTTATGCATTTTCAAGAGAAATGTGGTCGAGTTGTTCCTGAAGAGAAGTCGTTGCATGGAGACTTAGTTTTTCCACCTTACCTTACCGGATCTATAAGTATACAGTGTATATTCATTCAGTTTGCTAGTTATTTAGTATTTATAGTTACCCAGATGTAATACTATATGAATGGGATTCATCTAGTAGTGATATAGCTAAATAAGTGCTTTACTTGCTACACTTCATGTATATTGTATGTCTCTTAAGTTTATGGAGTTCAGATTGTGAGTGAGTAGAATGGCGCACATGAGAAATGATATAGTTCTCTTACTCTCCTGGTTGGCCTGGGCTGATGGCACTGAGTTGAGCTGACTGAGTGCATAACTAAGAGTGAAAGTTGGGTGTAAGGCGGTAGTGTGTATCAAAATGGAACCTAATTTGTCAGGGTTAGTGTAGAGAGAGACAAAGGATGAGAAGATCAGAGACGAGAGGATACCATCATAAAGTAGAAGATTTTTAAGGCCTAGCTGTTTCCCTTTCCCGGAGTTTTGTCGTGGCCACAAAAGATATACACCTATACCAAAACCTATAAGGCTAAGTAGCTATCTTAAGAATATGTCCTTATATTAGGCAATGGTCTAATATACCCACATATGTATATTATTATGTAGTTTCTGGAACCATAAAATACCTTAAACCATAATATTAGCAGTGAAGTATAATATTTCTACAACTGATGTCTCACAAATCTGTAACCTGTATTGGACACGATATACCACGTACATAGCGGGGTAATGCTAAACTCCTTTTGTCTGATATTGAGTAGAGGTGAGATTGTGAGACACATCACAATCTGACCATCTAATAAGGAAATCAATAATTATTAACAAAAATTTTGTTTCTCTCAAAATCTGAAAACATTTAAAATAGTTGTCTGCATGTTCATGTTTTAAACTCAAAAACTAACATGCAAATTACTTAGAAACGATTTTTTAAATGCTATATCACGTGTATTTATTTACAGTAAATAGTAAATAACTAGTGAATTTTCTTTCCATAGTTAAAAAAACTATCCAATGTAAAATCTTATATTGTACACGGCTATATTAAAATTATTTACGATAAGGTATGAATACGAGTTGCAAGATTCGATTCCCACCTCTTCTAGGTAAGAAATTTTGTTGGATTGGACTGCCGTGAAAGGAAAATAGCTATTATAAGAAAGCAAATGTCTTATAGTGCTGTCTCAAAATAGGAAGAGGGAAGTCAGCCCCCAAAAATACTTCCACATGACATATCGCACTGCGAAGAGCTTCTGAAGAAGTCATCAAAATAATGATGATCATCAAGTGCCACGGCGAAACCATATTTAACTCGGGATTGTCACCCGCGTACCATAGAAGTGCAACCAGAACCACCCAAACCGAGACGTAAGTACTGCATATAATGGATGACAACTGACAACCACACCATATATGAAGGTATATACTTAATGCAAGTACAAACCATAACCTTCTGCTACCGAGTACCAAGCCAACTTGATAGGTATTTCTAGTTACTAGTTACCATTCAATTATTCTTCCCTTGAAAATTCGGTCCATGCAAGTAAGCAAAATAACAGAGATTTTGGTTGTAAATATCTACTAAGGTATAATAAAATGGTAACACAAACTAAATATAAGTATATTCACCATTGCAACATGCAACCTGACACATTTATAATTTGTTTCTTTCTAATTCTTTCGGTATGTATGGGCATATTAATCATTGTAGTCAAATTTAAATGTCAGTTTTTAAAATTATTGGGATGATTTAACAGCAAAATTAATTATAAGTCATATTATGTGTTCTCAGTTGCACTTACTGATTCTTTCGAATGTTATTGCTACAGTAAACTATCGAACGAACGAGTGTATATTTGTACATACTTGTATTCATACTTACTAAAATTCCACGAGAACTTCGACAAATTATGATCGCCATATTGTATTCACAGCATAAATAATGACATACTAACATTAAAATGATCCTCCTATTGAAGCCAAGTTATAGTTATCACCATATCAAGTATTTAATTTGCAACACATTTAGAAGGAATATTAACAAAAGGGATTCCAATCTGTGTGTAAAAGTAATTTAAAAATCGAGACGAAGCTAAAGAAGACGGAAGTGAAATGTTTAGATGTTCTTTGCATAATGTTTTGCTGCTATTTTTGCTGCGTTGAAGAAAAGGGAGACGTAAGTCTGAATGACTTTAATCGGGAGTTTGTTTGGTTTTGTCAAGAGAGCTGAAGGTGAGTTTACGAGTGTGATTTTCTCTCGATAGTTAATATTCATAGAATCTGTCTCTTTTATCAAGGAATTCATCAGAGGAAACTGCAAACTCCATGAATGCCTGATTAAACTCTGGGAATCGATGATGCATGCAAATTTATGCAAAGACTTCACTTGCTCTTCCCTTTTCCCAGTTCCCTCCAACTCTTGTTACTACTCACTACTTATACAGAAATACATACCTTAGTATTAGTACAGGAACACATTTACTAACTTTAGCATCGTATACATACGTACACACATTTGTTCTCACTATACTAAATAGTTATACCAAAAAAGCAAATGCATTACAAACCTCGTCTGTACAGTAGGTCTCATAATGACGGCAGTCATAAGGCTTAAACATACAACTTTCACTTACGTGTATCTAAATGTATGCTGTAAATGTTGCGGCCCCATGGAATAGATAGACTACACACTCCTTATTCATGATGCACATTTCACATAAGTGAAAGCAAAGGGAAATCAAAGTGAAAGTGTATGTATAAGTCCGTCATTATGAAACGTACTGTAGGTACTTACATTAGGTTCAGCAGTCGTTACATCGTCGTAAGTCAGTCGTCTTACTTTCACCCCATCTTTCCTAATGTTGATGAAATACCCTTTTCTTACAGATATGTATTTCCTATATATTGAAACCGAAGTTTGGACATACTATATTTGGTACGTACATGGAGAAAGCAAAGCATTTTCTTCAATTCTCCTTTCTAAACATTTTTATTGTTGTGGGCTTCTTCTATACCAGGCTTTGAGTTTATTGTACAAAACGTACCAGAGCCAGCTCGTTCCTTACACTCTTTAGAGAGATCTGCCAGGAGAGGAAGACCAGATAAAACTGATACCGATGTCCCGTTTTCGGCCGGCTTTTATACCCCGAGAAAGGCAACGACTAGCCAATCAGCGAAGAGTTGCCAAGATTACAGAATCCCTCCCACAATAAACAAGGGATTGCTTCTGTCATTTTGTCAACTAACAGGGCAACAGATATTTCGTAACAATACATACATAAAAATGTTACAGTGCAAGGTTCAGAGTACGGTTGGAGATCCTGTTCTCAATCTACTTACACAAAACAAGTTTAGAGAGTTCATCTACTCCTAGCTATACAAGCTTCTATTCTACTTATTGCTTATCTATTGTAGATACTACATAAACATTACATTTATCTGTATTTATAGCATACAATGAAAGAGTTACCTACATACAGAAAAAAACATAATATTCTTTTACAACGAGATAGAGTCTGTGGATATCGCTAGTTGCCGATATCGGAACAGCCCACTATAATCATTGTAATTCTAAAAAAAATTAGCATTGACATAATTAATTTTTGAGTTTAATGTGTAAATAATAATGCAATTTAATAATAATAGCTTTGGTTACAATTGTAATTATACCTATGTACATGGTACCGTCGATCTCATGCAAACATAATTTAACATTAAGATTTCCCCGCTATTTATCTTCCATATACCAAAATATCTCATTTCTAATTTTCCCATTCGAATAAAGTAATCCAAATTTTCCTTTGATAGAAAAATTCATTAGTTTCTGCTCACATTTCCACGACATGCTCACAATCAAACACTTATCTTTCCCCATTTTCACTTCTCCAGAGTTTAATTTGTGCGTTTAGTTGTTCTTTGTTGAAGAAGTCATAGTAGTTTGATCGACAGGGAATTACTTATAAGTACCTCCTGCATATCTACCACCTACTGTTTTATAGACATAAGTACCTAGATATCAAGAGAGTATATTTTTTACCTCACGATAAGTTTTTCTCGAGTGTTAGTTCTTATCTGGATTAAGTAAAACTAAAGGGAATGAAGCCAAAATTCCTAGGTCTGACTTCTATCCTCATTTTGTTGGTAAAGTTGAGGAAAACCTCTTAGAGATTCCACTGTATTTCATAAAACTTGTCATAATGATTGGATTAGATTCAGAGATGATTTGTAAGAAAGGTTTCCTTGTCTTAGTCTAGCTGAAAATATTAGTCCAATAATTTGCTGTCAGGAAATAGGTAGGATGCCGGAGTATATTTACTTAACCATTGTTTTAGTAAGACCTAAAGCTTTTGTTTGGAAGTAGTCTCCGTCTTTTACAGTTTGTAGCATCATAATATAGTGCACTAATGATTGTATAGAAATATAAATTGTTATACCTGAAATAAGAAATAAGATTGTTCGAGTTATTTTTCTAACTACTATTGTTTTGTTCATGTCATCATTGGCCCTTCAGATATAAATTAATAGTGAAGTGCAGGTATTGCGCTTCCACCGTAAATTCTCCATTAAACGCTGATGCTCTATACCGAGGTAAAAGTAGTCCTTACACAATTATTTTTCAGAACTTTGCATTGCAAGCCTTCACTTAACATTGAAAACTTTTTTTGGTAGGAGGAGGACTTTATTGATACTTTTCTCTTAGTTTATTGTATATACTGCAAAATATATGTAGAGTATAACTATTCATATTTTTTAAGGTAGGGTCAAACAGATTTGGCAGATATGTATGTACCAATATTGCTTCAAAAACCAATAAGTTCGCTTTATTTTTTTTTATTAAAAATAATCTAGATATTTTAAAAACTTTTATTGCCTTTGTTAAATAATTACACAAAATTATGTGCAATATGGGGATGTACTTATTATTATTAATATTATATGTTCACTTGAATTAAATTCACAAGGTTTCACTACTTATATTTAGCCGTCAATCCAGGATCCTGCATAACGGGTTGCTAATAAGTTCCACCAGTACCTAACCAATCTGAGAGTACCTCTTTGGGTTTTCACGGCCACTTCCTTGTATTCAAAGAGCAGAATTTCGATGATATGGCTAGAAACTACTTTCAGAACTATCATACTCTAATTAAATTAGTTCATCTTACGTCTCGTCATATTAGTTGAGCTGTCATGTATAGTTAGTTCCCGAGTCTGTAAAGACATGACGAGGCCTCCTTTCATTTCCTCCGCTCCTTGACTTTTTGACTAGTGACGGGCATTTCGGAAGCAACTGACTGAGGGAAGTAGGACAACTTCTTGCTACTTTTCGAATTAACTATTCTCACTCTCCTTTCCTTTTACATTCGGTACATAGTATCTATGATGGCTATATAGTTTTTATGTATGTATATACTGTTTGTGTAGACTCACCTTTACTTAAATATTAATGTTTACACAAATACTTATACCTAGATGCCAGTTTACTCAAATATTGAATAGCATACGTCTCATCTTTCAACGCTCGCGCTTTTCCCATTATAAATACCAAAAATAGAATGGATGCTACAGACAGAAAGTCTTTGGAATCGACGCTTTTACCTACATATAAAATGTTTTAATAAAGTAAAGTTGATCTCCTTAGGTTCCTAAAAATATTTTTGCTCACCAGTAATGATAAATTCCTTCAACTCAATCGCTCTGGAATGTAGCAATATTGTCCGTTATATTTTATTACATTTTTGCAAATCTTGAAACATTCCAAAAAACATTTATTTGGTATTGAATTGAATCTTCAATTGTTAGAGATCGCAATGTTCCAAGTACAATGTACACTGTGGAGTTAGCAATATAAATTCCGTGAGTCCTTTGTCCATTTAAGGATTAGCTATTGCAAAATCATCCCAGTAGAAAATCTAAACAAATGATATAATCTATAACATAACTCAGTTTAAGCGTATGACATAATATTAAGCTAATAGTAATTATTGCGCAGTTGGAAGATATGAGTTAGGAAAGAGCAAGAGCTCTTAAGTCGCCAAAAAGTCAATTCGTCATTGAATTGTCTCGAGTGGTTTGGTTCGAGTTGTTAAAGTAGAATAATATGATGGAAGACAGAGAAACAATTGAGTTGGGACTCGGGCCGTCTTTAAAACATAATAGAGATGAGAATTTGTCGGGAAGAAGTTGACTTTATGCCTACTTTGTTGTAAGATGAGTTTTAGTGATCTGTCTGTCAGTTTTCCAGTTGGGGTTTCTATTGTTTTATTAGTTGAGCTCTGCGAGTCTAGTGGCTTTCCTTTGGCTTCTGGTTCTCTTATGGTTCGGCTCACGGAGCCGAACTCTTTGGTTTTCTAGGGATTCGGATTCTACTGTACTTACATTTAGAATTCGCCATTAAAATGAAATCCCAAGCTTGCAAGGGAATTATTGTGAATATAGTAAGAACATCTAGGACAGAGACAAATAATCTTGAGCACAAATAACCATGGCATGACATGCTATGGCATGACAAAAATTATTAAGCATTTTAGATTTTCCTGTCGCTCTCGCTCTCTCTTTACTTAAAAGCTATCAAATCAAATTAAAAAATAATATATGTATTTAGTAGACCTAGTAGAGAGTTCTAGACTATAATTTTGTGGGCAGAGGAGAAAGTTTTCATGCTAATGTAATTCATTGAGCGTTTAGCGAAGGCACTTTCCCTAAACTAAAGTAGAGGAAAATGAGACCCAAATAACATACCTACCTACATAAGAATAAGATGAAGAGCTGAATTTCATTGCATGTCTTGTCTATAATACGTTAATTCTATTAGACTGCGCGTGCATCTAAACAGTCAACGTCCTTGTAAAATGGAATGGGAATGGAACTGGATTCCAGTCACTGGATGACTCCTCTCGTCCGCCGATGATATTGTATTTATTGGGTTGAGGACCTCAAGCTAGGAAATAGGAACCAAACCACACAGTATACCACAGCACAGCAGATCAATCCACATCACATCACTATCACACCAGGACATACCACATCAAAATCACAATCAACTCAACTGTGGGACAGGACAACACATTCATCCATCCCCTCCATTCCTCCCCAATAGAATCCAATTCAATTCGGATTCGTTCAGTTCCATTTATTTCACTCTCACAGATACATATTACTATTTACTTTACTTCAGCAATTCGCTAGTAGCAGTATCAATGCATGTACAAATAATAGTAAATAGCGACCAAACCAAAAACACAAATATCCTAGATATACCGATGTTACAGGGGTATTATGTAATCAAACTATATTGGTAACACACCCTCAAATTTCCTCACATATTCATTTCGAATAATATTTAATGCACCCAAATGATATTGCCAGTGAAAGCGAATTTCTAAAAGAGCCACATAACAGCTTTGTATTTTTACACAAACAGAAAATTAATAAAATAATTACTATAAACTTGATTGGCAAACAATTGGACCAAAACAGTGATAATTGGCACAGTTAGCGCAACTTCTTAAACATTGCTGGTGGAGTCTAGATACACCGAATTCATAATATAACACCCGTACTATTTAGAGTTATTTCTGTTCTAGTATATGTGTATTGTATATTATAAGCATTTGATTTGAAGTATCTGTTTTTGTATTAGGTTGTGGTTCGTTACATTACGTTGAGAGAAAAATGTGGCTCGTATGTGATCTATTTTCTTTCTTTCTCCTATATGAATAACTGAGTGAGCGAGTGGCATGGAACAGTAACTGCAATAAAGTACCTTAACCTTACACAGGACATAGTACTACTATATAACTGCGTGCGAGATGATACATTTTAGTATACACTAAAGAAAGTAATATTATATGCTATTACATCCATTTCTGTATGCTGCGATGTTCTCATCAAAGATGATCTGATCTAAAGATGAAAGCCACCAGTGAAGAATGATATAAATGTAAGTACACAATCTATACGGCACACAAACTACAAATAAAAACATATCTGCTACTACTGAGCTGAGTGGATGACTGAGTGAGCGTGTACAATATACTCGAGAAAAGTATTATTCTATCTGTACAAAGAAGTACAAATATTATTATCTATAAAGCTCAACAATCTAACGTTGTGGGCACACAGAAATCTTGACAGCTGGAAGCTAGGTTTCGTAGGACTGGACTGAAATGGACTCCATGGGTTTTGGTGTTATGTGACTGCTGCTGGTCTGGAACTGTTTTCTCCGCATGAACATCTGAAATATTTTGCTGAAAAACTTCATATTTTTTAAAGTCTATAAATACAACAAAATAAAAATTAATGAAGTAGTCCATTTGCACTACAAAATAATTTAAGCTGCGTATATTAATTGAAATAATGAAGCACGATGAGGCGCACAGTTTCTATATACAGTTATTACTTCAATTTTTTCAATCTTCAAGAAAATAAGTTGAAAAAACGAAAAGAATGATTCCTGTTTTTCTACTTTTATTGTATTTACTATTGCAATTGGACGGATGGGAAAAGAAAGTAAAGTAAGTACATAACGATAAGAGAAAGTATTAAATTAGAAAAGAGTGTTGAATTGTGTTGCAGGTTCGTATTATCGTAGATCGTATCCTATAGTCTCACTAAACCCCCCTTGCTGAGAAAATCATTTTCACGTTATAAGAGACTTGGAGCCGTCTCATCTGCTCATCGGTTCCGTCTGGCTCTAAGCTTGATAGGACATGGCAGCACTGGCACACACTACACAACTCTGGCCAAATAAGACAAGCCTGCTTCTAAGTCTTCTCCGGCTCATCTTCTTCAAACCACTTGGGCAAATATAATATTGTAAGACTATCAGTATTTATCAGGAAGAGCAATTTAGAGGAATTGTGTTTAGTACGAACCATGGATCCTACTGTCAGTCCATAAAAGATATATAGCCATATTTATTTATATATATTTTTTGTAGTGTGTGGAAACATGGTTATACCATTAGGTGCTACCTACTAGTTATGATATATGTAGCAGTTTTACTAGTAAATCAATTACTTTTCCTCATACCTACTGCACACAGAACATGTACTAGATACATAAATACTTAAACATATATTTTTATTGTACATACATTACAGCAGAGAACACCAAGATCTTATTACGTGGAACCGTGGAGCACCTAAGCCACAAGCGTCTTTGCTAAATATTTGTGCAATTCCATATTTCAATAGTTTGCTCAACAACATGTAAAATAAACTCACTTTAAATGCTAAATTTTAGAAATACCTCCGCACAATACCTACTCTTAAGTTTCTCAAATTTGAAAACTAAATCTTTTGCTGTTTCTCAAACGATTTTATGATGTTTACTATTAAGACATGTTTATTGTACAAAAATGCTCGATATTTTACCATCATTGAAAGTATTGCAAATTAATCAATGTTGCCCCTCATTGTGGGAATATTATTTGGCATAAACTCCGAAAACAAATTGCATTAAGAATTGTGAGGGGTGAACGCTTGTTTTCAATATTAATGGAGGAAATTAGGACGGATCTTGCTCATTGCGTTTGCTATACGTTTCCAGGCTGTTGAAGCGTATTGCGATACAACACAAATATTTTGCGAAAATGTTTGCAACGTTGATAATAATAAGGTTCCTTGCGGGATACTGACGTTTGGTGTATTGTATTCGAATGCACCTATTCATTTGCTTAACATGTACAACAGTAGACAAATAATATATAGTTCAAGTAATAGAAAACACAATATATTAGACTTTTATCCATATAACGTTGCATACTGTTGTATGTACTTAAGTTTATGTAGTTACGTATGTAGGAGGGATTCCTTGCTTACATGTTTTAATGATAACGTCTACCAATAAAGTAAAAGTCTGAGTTGAGTGTGAATAGTACTCCATTCCCATTCCACTTCAGTTCTGTACTGAATGATTTACTACACACCAATTACATTAAAAACGCTTTCATCATACATACTGAGTTCCTTCTTTCTCCTTTTGTCACTTCCATTGCATTTCTTCTCTTATGGCCGAAGGGAAATTAGGGGAAAGTGAGGAAAAGCTCTTTCCCTGCAGATAAACTCTTATGAAGTAGTCTGTAGGATATAATACCTAAGTACTGCAGTAGATACTTGCTAGATGCTTATACTTTACAAAATAATATAGTTGCTGAAGAGCAGGCCGGACACTAACTCTTCATTGCTTCCCAATCCCAACAGATAGATTCTTCTTCTAAATCCTCTTCCTTTCTGCTTTCTACTCCTTTAGCATCCACACACGCTCTTCCTACTGTACCTATAGTGTACTTTCCCTTTGTGTAACTATTCCTTTCTCCATTTACTCATATGGCTCATCAGGCACAACTTCCTACTAATCTTTACCTGAATACTTAATCCATTATAATAATGGAACAGCTCTTCTATTCCCTGTCATGTAATGTAATGAACTCATGGGATCTCCATCTCCCCCGCTATTCAACCATTCATCCTTTATTTTCCTTCGATAAACTAACAGAAAAGGAAACTAACAGAATTACTTAATCAATAGAACATGGACACAAAAACTTCCAGTGAAAGTGAAACCATGAGTCCAGTGCAATTATTTATTTATCCTCATGTTTACATCACAATTCCCAAAATGACATCTTACTTATTCTTATGTACTTGCCAATGTTTCCTCAAAATAGCTTGCAGGACTGTTGTACTCAAAAGGAGTAGCATGTCACATTATACACATTGCAAATACTTAAAATTAATTTAATCCAGTATGTCAATATGCGTTCCTAAGCAAAAGAATTTAATTAAATTTGACATTCCCTATCCATTTTCTGTTATGAATGGCAGGCTTTCAACTAAATTTACTTTTGCACATTATTATTTAGAAGATACTTACTACCTACCCTTTTTGCGAAATTTATTTTACGGTGCAAGAGTTCCTTTGTAGTAAAAGTAGCAAACTAAATTCTAGGAAATGACAATACTGGTCCCTTAATAAGGATTAGCTTAGTGAACCATAAAATAGAAAATTATTTACCATGTAATAAACTTTTGATTCAAAGTTCTTTCCTTTCTGGAATCTATTTTGTAATAACAGCCTTATTCCTTATTTAAGATGAAAGAAAGGAATTTTTATTGTATTATTGGGTACAAAGAGACCATTGTGAACTTCAAACAGCCGCATTAAAGTATACGATCCCCCATTTCCTTTACCAAAATGAACGATTTATATATAGTTAGTGAAGGCAATTTCTCCTTAATTCCATCTTTCAATAATTCAATAAATGGCCCAAGTTGTTCGTATGTATGTATGTGCTAGGTACCAGATATAATTGAAGAATTGGCATTAGTCTCCACAGTTCCTTCCCATCCTTTTCATTAAGTGTGTATCTGTATGTAAGTAAATGGAGGAAAAGTTAGAAATGCTAACAATAAGTGATGCGAAGTAATGTATGTGGCCCATGCACTTAGACTCTTTATTGCCGCTGAACCACACACACAAAATATTAATTCGGATTTTGTTAAAAGTTGCCATCAAGCTGGAGGGAGAGCTAAAAACAAGGAAAGCATTCCAGCTCTGTTGGTTAGTGGTTACGGGGATGAAGACAGAATAGATTTTCCAGTAAGTACTATTGCTAATACTAATGTGGAAGGAGGAAATAGAAGAAGTCTAAGCGTTGTTAAAGGTAGAAAATACTATAACAACCCAACGCCTAATACCTAAGCCGCTCTGCACATCAGAGAAATTCTTTTCTCGTGCATTAAATATTTCTTAGTCGGAGAAAAGAGTGTAAGTGAGCATTAAAAACTTTATGAAGCATATAAAGAATTCAGGAAGCAGCTCTCTTGGAGTTTGCTAGCTTTGAAAGAGAACCTCCATAGAAATTAAAGTATTTCCCTTCCGCAGGAATCCAGGTAAGACATGACGTGCATGAGTAAAAAAATCTCATGACCCTAATGATAATTTCTTCGACAAAATGAGAAATAATTTTGATAAAACGTGATGGGAATCTAGCGCTTCCTTGATTTCCCAACATCACTTTCACTCTTACAAAACAAAATACGTACACAGCATCACTAATACATAATAACTTTAGTTTACACTAGCTTTAACAATGCAATTCATGGTTTTACTCTAATTAACAAACATTGTAAGGAGAAGCAATTGCGTATAAGTTTAATAATAGTATTAGAAGTTTAATGTGCCACGCATCCATATACAAATAACTAAATTTAATAATAGTGGAAATTTATAGTGTTTAACTAGGCTATTTCTGCGATTTTAGACACCAGGCAGACTGCATTTAGAAAGATGTCTGCTAAGTATTTTAAAAAATATATAATCCGTATCTATAAAGTTGATATTTTAGTAGGCTAAAATCTGTTCAAGTTGCAATTAAACAGTATTGCATAATGCATCCTTATACAATTAGCTAAATATTTACAGCAAATATACAATAATTTTCGTTCTTAATTACTCCCTGAATAAATAAAAATTTCATTTTTAATATTTAGTTGTATGATCGCTAATACAATTAAACAGCTTTCCTAAAAGTAATAATCAAGAGAAAAAAAGTTATGCATATGTAACATAAAGAAACGTGCATTAAAACAATAAAAAAATTGATGTAGATAACAAGAATTTGCTGCATGATATCTGGATGAACAGCTACTATTAGGTAATTAAAGGTTAATTTGGTTATAAAGTAATTCAGAGACGCTGTAGACACATCGATGAAGGAGTTAAATTAGTAAGATTTGTAAGCTGAGTAGTATTTAGTAAGATATGCAAATGATTGTAAATGTAGACATCTTCATGGACAGTTCTCTTTACAATAGTCTACTCTAGACTTGCTCCTTGTGCACTTTCCTTATGCTCTGCTAAATATAAGCGAATGCAAGTTGATCAAGACTGCGGAAACCTAATTTTGAAGACAAAAGAAAGTTTCCGTAGAAACTGAGGATTGGATCCCGTTAGTTCTATATAAAACTTGCGTTCCCACTGCTGCTTTCTCCAATGCAATGCAATCCAACTCCAACTCGACTACAATACAATGTTGTTGTAGATGGGTATTATGTGCATACGGCCAAAGATGAAGAAACCAAGAAACAGCGGCTTACGTTTAGTAGCCGCAGCTAAACCAACCTCAGCCGGCATTAAAGCAAGTTTCCTTGTTGGCTGATTCGAATATTCCTTGGAGCTATTGCTCACTAGTCACTGCTAACTAACTCTACAAACTAATTTCCCCAACCTCCTTGCTAACTCTTCTATGCCAAGGGCTAGCCAAGTCTTGTTGGAATTTCCAACTATAAACTAAGACAGATTGTATGTATGTACCCACTAAATACATGTACTGCTTACTATTACTATATAATATATATATGTATTGATAACGGTTTTGATATAGTAATTTACCTACTACATAATA
>JAQFYC010000755.1:0-46969 GCA_034694165.1 Tomocerus mixtus
AATTTACCAGTTTGATTAAGCAGTTAACGGGGAATCAGAAAAGTGTCACCTCAACCTTTTACTATGAAAAATGGCGAAACTACAGTCCTTAACAGTTTAAAATTCAACTGGCTGTAAAATGTCCATTTATCATAGCAGATGGTTAAAGTGACACTATTCTGATTCCCCGTGAACTGCTTAATCAAACTGGTAAATTCAATATTTATTTAAAATTTGTCGTATTAATGATTTGACCCTAAAACTGAAATTACCGTTTTTGCCTAGGCATTACCGGTAATGCCTTATTACCGATTTTACCGGTAACATATACATGTATCGTGAATTAAGCTTTTCTGTCAGTAAAGTATTAGGTATGTATCTGTTGCAGGTTGTAAGGTAGATCAGGCATTAACGTTAATGCCTCTAGGCAATAAGTAAAATTTTCCCCAACTTGCAGTTTTGGCCATAAATGAGTGTTGAACACAAAATTTCTTAATATTGAATTTATCAACCGGATAGAGCAATTAACGGGGATCCCAAAAAGTGTCACCTCAACAATGTGATTATAAATGTCTATAGATTTTAATGGCAGTTAAATTTTCGAGTATAAGTGCCTAGAAAATGGGCATTTATAATCACAAATAGTTGAGGCGTTAATTGCTCTATCGGGTTGATAAATTCAATATTAAGAAATTTTGGGTTCAATGCTCATTTATGGCCAAAAACTGTAATTTGGGGAAAATTTTGCTTATTGCTGAGGCATTAACGTTAATGCCTGGTTTTGTTTGTTAACGGCAACATATCTATATCAAAATAGAATAAAAAAATGAGTTATACTGTAGTAGTTACATAAATATACTATTTTAAGAAAGGGAATACAACTTGCTAGCAAAATACTTAAATGTGTAATACTCCCTTGTGTATTTGTATCTCTTTTCTATTCAAAGCCTGTATGTTAGTATGTTCTCATCTTGATGTTCCTCGGCATCGATCGTATCATGGTATTCCTACATATACCTAATATGAATGCTTGTTAGTAACCTAATGTAATGCTAACAAGCAAAACCTAGGGAAGATTAGGAAAATCTGAAGAATGTTCTATTGTGCATAGCGGCATTCATACTTAAATACATTTCATGCGTATTTAGAGCAATAAAAAGCATTCCTTCATTCAGATAAGGGGAAATATATTAATTGGTCACATAAACCTACCTATCTTACTATACATACTATATAAACGAAAGCACTTTCTTACCAAGATAGGTTAAGTATTCTACTCCAGTGAAAAGGTGGTTTTGTCTTTGGCTAATCTATATTTTTGTACTGTGGTACATAAGATAAGGTTGAAGGTATCTATCGTTTATAAAAGCAATGCCATAATATCGCATAATTGTCCCACTCCAACTATAAATGTATAACATGTACACAACATCAAAATGTAATATGACGATAAAACATCGATCTGTTAAGTTAAATAGCTGTCCAAAATGAAAAACACGCTATGAATGTATTAGGTATTTATAACTACTCATTTGTCTTCCCTAGATCAATTTTATTAAAATCCATGCCAGTCATGCCAGTCATGCCAATCATTGACAAAATTAGTGTAACTAATTGCGATTTAGTACAGACTTTTCAATTTGCATGCTATAGTATATTGAGTTTTACATTTGTAGACCGAAAAAGCAGCATATGGCACTAATTTTCTGCTTAATTAGTCTCTGCATGGTCCCAAACTCATTTCAGCAGGATGGTACATAATATATTGACATCGTGGCTATAGTTATGTGTACAGTACAATACCATCGATTATTGTACAGTATAGCTCTTTGTACATGTTAAAAGTCAAAGTTAAGCCTAATAATTGCTTATAAGTAGTATACTACAAAAATACTAAAATACTTATACTAATTAACCTTATATTTACTTTACTACTTTACTGATATAAGTGGTGTGGTTTTGTATGCAATAATAAGTACGGCTAGCCTAAAAACACTCGCTAAACATCATAACAACAGATATAAATACGAAGTTTAGCTGTACAAAGATAGAAATAGTACATGCATGTAAAGAGCTCAATTCCCATCGGGTCACGTAACGTCATGATGACCATTGTTCTGTTATCCATAACATTTCCTTTACAACTTAAGTAACTTTTATACAACTGTACTATAGTAGTGTGGTTGGATACTGTTGCGTAATTAAAATGTTCCTATTTTTGCTATTGGAGTTGTGTTCTGGGGTTAGTATATTATTGGACAGTGTCCACGTGGACATGTGTAGTGTGCCAATTCGTATATTATATATTTAGGTAGTCACCCAAACACACAAACAAACATGGAATACTAGACTCTATACTGTCCCTAACTTCTAAGCGTACTTAATGGGAAATGGAGATAAGACATTTAAATTACTTGTGGTTTAAAGCTACCGGATATCTCTATCAATATTCTTAGACCTGCAAAATAGTATCCTTTAAGCATACTATTAGTTTCTCTTTCAGCTATGCTGAAGGTACGACAATATTTAATACGAATTATCTGTATCAGTATTATAATTAACATACCTACATAATAAAATAATTAACATGCACTAATAAAACCAGGCAGATGGGAAAACGAATACGATCAGAGTACAGGCGTATGTGTACAGTTGTTCAAAAGCAATCCTAAGCCCTATTTACGGAAATAATTTTATTGAGGATGCACTAAAGGTACTTGTTGGTAATAGTATTATTGGCATTTCATAAAATAATATTTATTACGAACTCTGTCTACGTCATCACTTAGAGTTTTGGGTAAAGTACATATCTATAGTGGAGCAGTTATCACTGCTTATTTATTGGTTAACCTTTAGTTAAAACGTATACATTCTTAGTACCTACGTTTAGTAAAAGTAAACAGAAGATGAGTAGGTAGACATTGCATTGTAAATACAAAAGGGAGTTCACTAACATTTCGTCCTAAGTAAGAGAGATAAGTAAAAGGGTTATTAAGCCTTAGCGGCATATATATTGAAAGAAGCAAGCACTTTGCTAGACAGTGATAGTGGTTTGGTTATACGCATATTCAACATCAACACTAAACTAATAACTTGAACTGAAGTACCTACTCACTACACAAGTACATAGTACAAATTGCGTACTTTAGAAAGAAACTTTTGGCACTCCCACATCCTATTTAAGGCAATTTCCTGTCCTATTGAAGTTCCATCTCCATCAATAAATTTTAGAACTCATCTAGAAGCATTCGCACTAGAGTTGGGCTTGACATAAGCTTGAGAGCAATTTTACTGTGTTATGGTGCCATAAACTTCCTACGCATTCTACGCAATACTTTTTAAATATTTATTTCTTCTACGTAATTATTTTTATATGGAACAATTAGGTAAGCACGTACAAATATCTCAATTCTTGACAATTAACGTTATTTAATTAATTGTCAATCTATAATTGACTTTGTAATTGCAATTGCAAGGAACTTCAAAAAGTTGAAGTGTTTTTTATTTTACAAAAGTTGTATTCATTCCCACCTCTATAAGCGTGTTCCTCAATCCTATCCTATCTAAAGCTCGTTCAATAAAGTGAAAGAGTAGAATTGATATGAGGTCGTATTCACATCGTGTTCCGTTCTTTGGCGTAGCGTTGGTGTTGTTTTAGCAGTCTACTTGTCTCCTACATCACATTAGTACAAGATATGTTCATTTACTTTATGTGTTACATTAGTCACATTCAGGGAGTGACATTCAGGCAGAAAAGCAAATGCTTGATCTTGTCAACTTGTCATTTTCTCAAATATTTTACACTTGCCTCCTCACATAATTTTTCATTTCCCCGATCGTATGTTTCACTTATGGATGTAATCCTATGCCTTATGTGTCACTAGTGTCATGTTCTCCTATCCATAGTCTAACAATCATTCATTCCTCTATAAGTATACTTATAATAGATAATATAAACTCATGTAACAGTTTACATGACATAATATGGCAAAATATATATACATATGAAATATGCAATTTCATAGGAATATAAGGAAATAGTCCCACTTCGTAAGAATCCTTCACTAACTCTTCGTGCCTTTGACTAGACTGCCTGAGTATGCTGATACCTCTAAATAATAGATTACAATACCACAGAAGAGGAGCATTCGACATAAGTAAGCTTCTTTGGTTTCGGTTTCTAATGTTAATCACCGAGAAGGAGCTATATCAGCATTACACCTTGTAACTCAATTAGAAAGACAAGCACGAGTTACATTATCTCGCTATATAAATCACCAGTTGAAATACGGACTATTAAAATGATAAATGTGTATGAATTACAGTTCCACGTGAATCCGAACAAGGTAAATTTTAAGAATGTATGGGGATTGAGATTATAGTCACATAAATCATCGTTTCATTCAATCGATAATAGTAAATCATGTTAATTACATTTATAGCTCAGCCAAACTTGTCTATATTCTACACTTTACGTATATGTAGGTATTCACCCTTTCGTAAATATAGTAAATATTTACATAAGACAGAATTTATAGGTATTTTTAATTATTACAATTCCTAAGGTCCGATCTTTTGCACCCTACCCTAACAATGTATTTAGTACAAACTACATCTAAACTACATCACTAAAGCAAAATAGTATACACATAGAGTTACGTATTTTGCAGCGTAGTAACCTAATTAGTATACAATTTAGTTTAAGTAGATAAGAGTAGCTTTATTTCTCCAAAGCCACTTCCTGTAATTTCCCTTTTCTTCTTTTCTGGAAACTTTTTCCTACTTAGGAAGTTTCTGGTTCTGATCGGTCTATATTTTGTAGGTATGTATGTATATGTATGTTGTAAACTTTATGCAGTGTTTTGAATCATTATTAGAAAATCAATAGCATGCTTTTAGTTTTCTTGGCTGTAGCATCCTTTAACTGTGACTTTATTGGCAACTGCCGGTTGCATCCATAGAAAAGATGATTACATCAACCAAGTTTTCCTTTCTTGTATAGAGGAATGCGTCCATATTCATTATAATGGAACTACGGATGGATTGGGAAGAATTGAAAATTGGAAGTAAATTGACTCACTTTACAAATGTAAGAATAGATGTGATTTGATTAGGATCTGGAAAAGCACTCAGGAAGACGTTTTCTAAGAAAATACTATCTTGGAAGGATAGCTTCCCTACAGATAGTTTACTCTTGTCAAATTGTCACACTTAAAAAATATTATTTGCAGAAATATCACACAATACCTACTCTGTTTCTAGCATTGACTGTAACTGTACAGTTGGATTATTTTGTAGCAGTCCGTGTAGTAAACACTGCTCGGAATACTTTGCTGAGCTGTCTTTGAATTTCCTTCGAATGTCCTTTGAATTTTTGTGAATATTAATTAGACCTAAGTGATTTTTTAAGTAAATGTTAAGACAGACAGATTGGAGATAAAACTGCATGTCGAGTGAATTAATCTTAAATACGCAATCGCTAAGTTTGCACTTTTGAGGAGAAATTAGAAAGCACCAGGAAGTAAAATGTATTGTACAGGATCCTCTTGTACATACATACATACATTAAGATACAACTCTATGTACAGTAATGCTATAAGGTTTACGGATAATGTGGTTTCCATCGAAATATTTAATGGCGCTTTGAAATTAAGGCATTTGCAGACAGACTGCTAATATTTATGCAGTATTAGTATATGGATCTCGAGTAAGTAAAACCTCGAGGGTATATTTTGTCGAAACAACAATTTTTCCTATTTTAAAATAAAAGTGAAAGCATTGGCTTCATACGGTGCTAGCTAACAGATATTATTTTGAATAGAGTAGCTTAAATTAAGTCCTTTTATGTTCTATATAATTTAATATTTGTGTAACTTTTTAATTCGATTTATTGTTACTCAATAATTTATATACCGTCTGAAGTAGTTTATGAAACTTTTATGCTGAGCGGTTGAATTCTCTCAAGCTTGCCAAAATTAATGGCCATTATTTCATACTAACTGCATAGGACAATTATCAATAAATGGATTTTTAAGGAGAGCTAGGCCTACTCCTTCTTGACATGTCTATGCTGTTTACATACTTATTGTAGAAGGAGAATGAGATAGTAGCACATTTTATACTTTATTCCAAGATACCCAAATTCAAGTGCTTTCGCTCTACAGTCGGTTCCCGTGTAGAAAAGTAGCAGTAGGTAAGCCGCTTATAGATTCGTTCCGTTCTACTCTCCTCGTCTTCCTCCTTAAAATGGGTTGGGAGCTGGGAGTTGGTATTGGTGAATATAAAAAGGTTCGTACGTGCGTGTCTCCTTGTGCTCTAGGTAAAACTGCCATAAAATACAGTTTACATTTTCCTTCTAATTGAAAGTATTGAAGATATATTCGAGAAAAGACATTCGAGTTAAGCACCTGGACCTGGAGGGAGTTCGACTTCGACTTGTCTAAAGAGTCTGCTTTGGGTCGACTGGGCTCTACAGACATGTAGGTACATATGGGAGCTTGTACAGCTTGACACTGATATACTTGTAAACTTGTATCTTGTATGTAGCCCTGTTTCTAGAATTTTCTGTAAAAAGAGGTTCAGGGCTTCAGTAGAGTTGCATAATATATATTTGCTGATTTGGCTTTCACTTACATACATACATACTATATATAAATAGTGCTAAGCAGGTACATATATAATATATTTAATATGGATAGAGGTAGACTAAAATACAGAATATTATAGTTACTTACTTTGTATAACAGTGTAAGTGAAAGGAAGAATCTGTAAAAGTCTATATAGAACATAGGTAAGGTCCATACACCATACATTTTGTAATGCTTGAGTAAAACAGGAGAAAGTCGGAACAGGAACTACAAACTTCATATTGCTTTTGTGACGAAGATGAAATTCAATTTTCTTTTCCATTTCGTAGCAAGCTTTTACTGGCTCATCAATCAGGCCCGAATCAAATGGGAAAATGGGATGCAAGTGTTCAGTTCAGCTAAACACGAACACGGATAGAACTATGAAACGAAAAGGATAGAAGAGATGCTGAAGAACTGAAAGTGTAATTGTGCTGGTTCTACATCTATTATCGAAGACTTTCATTTCTCGCATCTCAAATGCGACACTGCTCTGCGTACTAGTATTAGTAGTACTTACCACTACAATATTCAACATTCGGTGTTATCATTACTTTACTGCATCCTACTTTCCCCCTACTATTCGTTTAAAGTGAGAAGTTTTCTATGTAAATTTAACATTGTAGGAAGTACGGACATAGTTCATATTGCTGATACTGATGAAGGAATATAGTACATAATAGTGCTAGGAAAATATTAAGAGCAAAGGAGAAAGGATAATAACAGTGAAAGTCGAGGTCGTCTATAGTCTTATGTAATATTGGACTGTAGAGAGAAAGAATAGAGGAAAATTACACAGGATGCTGCTAATGTACATTTGAAGGAACAAAGGGGAGATGAAAGATTCAAAGGAAATAATTTTGAAGATTGTTGTACAGATACTAGAACATGAATTCCTCTGTGGAGTCTTTGCAAAGATATGGAGCATACCATTAGTACAATATAACATATAGATGGATCCATTCATCTGTAGATAATAATATAAAATGATGTATAGTTTATATGTACAGGGGTGGGCATTATTATGGAATGACACTCTAGGAGAAAGTATATTAAAGTATACTTTCACTTGAATTCCTAATCTATTTTAGTGGCTAGTAAATATGGAAAAATTTATTTCTAAAGCTCCACAAATGTTTTAATTTTAAGTCCATGCTTTTGATTGACTCACTGCACAGAGACATTTGATTTAAAAGATTTAAGTCAATGTCAATATGTTGACTAAAATAATTAATTCCACAGTAAAAGCTCTAAAGTTCGAGGAATACCGCCATTTTAATTGTAAATTTCAGTTGGCGAAAGTTTTAAGTTTCATTGTAGGGTAAAAGGAGAAAGTGCTAAATAGTAAATTCAATGCATTCAAATGGTGTCACGTAAATGTCTCTCCCTGTATGCATTTTTTATAGCGTGCTTGATTGCTTCTCTCTGATCTGTGGTATGTGCATAGCGCATATCAAAGTATATATATTAAGTATTACCGTTCACAATTTACTATACCATCCAGGATCATGAAAAGAAGTCAATCTTATATAGAATTTTGTAATATCAGTATTATTATTATTACTTGAAAACGAAAACCCTTGATCTTTATAATAGCACCTTAAAATTGGACAGCCTGTTGCCTTAAGAAAATTTCATTTCTTTGTCCTTCCTATTCAAAGAGAAATTGGATCTTGGTCTTGGATCTTCTATTTTCTCCATGCAATATATATGTCATAAATATATAATGAAAAACACGTTCCAGGAATATAGTAGGCATTTGTTGGCTTTTCCCTCGTTATGATACGTCTTGCGTAGATATTTACACCAAATCAGCAGGTTCAGTTCTGGGTGAATGCTTATCTTATTAAAACTTACTTTTTGTGGTAGGTTATGCTTATCTTTAACGTCCTTTGATCTTACTTTATGTATGAGGTTTGCTTTCACTTGCTCGCATCAACAACCAAAAATCAATTTTAATAAAAGCAATTCAAAGGAATGCCACAATCATCTCGTTGTAGTCTTTAATATAAAATTAGTAGGTAATGGATGACATAATTTAAATCGCTTTCACTTGATTAGTAGGTCTGAAATACTAAATTACAAATTAATCTGCTTTTACATATTATATTACATAAGCTTTTATTTTTCTTTTGGGCATATCATGTACCATTTCCTTTCTTTAAGAGAAGAACGAGAATACAACATCACTTGTTGCAATCCATTTTTACAATATTACGTATTGCAGCTTCTATTCTGCAAAAAAGTTATTTGTTTACACACGATCGAGTTAAGCCTGTTACGATATAAAATTAAGTAAGTCATTGCTAGGTATATAAAGTCAATAGTAAATAGTAGTTTGTATGTAATGCGGAATAAAATAGTGCTCGTCTATTCTTTGTATGAAAGATGGATTTCTGAGATATGGGATGTGATTAGAATTACTAAAACATGATTCTAAAGTAATGAAAAATGTGTCCCATCAGAGCTTACAGAAGGTAAAAAAAAGTTTAACATATTAAGAAAAGTGTTCACGGCCTATGGTGGTGCAATATTAGGCGTTAAGTTCTTCGCAATCTTCCTTAGGAAAGCTAATTTCATTCTCTGCAATAAAATTCCTTTTCGCTTTACAAAATGTGTAGGTAATGTGTATTAATTTATATACTGGATAACTGTACATAACAGCTAGGCTGGGAAACTTTGTGTCACGAATTAATGTAATTTAATTGATGAATTTCTATTTCGAAGTCAAAACTTTTGGCAATTATTTTATTTGGGCGAATGATCAAACAAACTAATTAGGAAACTTCACAAAGTATAGCTTTTGATTATTTTGTCTATGTAGATTTCATACCAAAGGCGTTTTTTCACATTATCGTAGGATATCTCGACAATGCATGTTACCATTTGCATATGCATATGTGTGTATCAAACTTATTGCGTGTATTCATAAGTACTTTTACATATATACCTATTACCTAGTTATATATTATGTATTTTGAGATTTATAACATCTATTGCTTTCATTTGCTACACAATTTTAACCATATACGAAGTCATTTTGCAATTTGCCAGATAATTTCATTTGGTTCTGCTTAAACGTTTAGGATAACTACTAATGGGCAGCACCAAACGAATTGGAAAATATTTATCAGTAGGATATCTTGGAAATTGTTGTTTTCCTCCGTACAAGGTTGAAACGATTAGTGGCTATATTTTAAGTATGTACGTACATAAGCAAAGTTTCATTCATCACACCGAATGAAGTTGACTATTGAACCGTGACCAGATTATTCAAGGAATTCGAGGGCTTCTCCGCATGGTTGTGCTTGATCGTATTAGACAGGCTGCAGATTAACTTTGTGATTGTGCTTAACTCTGGTTTCGCTGGTTTGGGTAGAAACTGTTATAAATGTTGGCTTCCAGGGTATAGTACATCATTTTCCATGTTTGCCTATTATTTCTGCATACCTATCTATACAAGTTTGCAAATCTGCACGTGGATGCTTAAGAAACAAAAATAAGCATAAGGTCAGGCATAAATAAATGAACAGGATAACTATTTTATTTTTTCAATGGTACTTCTGTAGCTTCTGTTCATTTTTATTCTATGCAATTTGCCA
The DNA here is from genome assembly GCA_034694165.1 of Tomocerus mixtus. Taxonomy (NCBI): domain Eukaryota; kingdom Metazoa; phylum Arthropoda; class Collembola; order Entomobryomorpha; family Tomoceridae; genus Tomocerus; species Tomocerus mixtus. The sequence continues at coordinate 10,208 of JAQFYC010000755.1, forward strand.
AAGCAATCTTCTATTCATGTAGACAATAGTAAGTACGTATGCATAATTAGGTACAGACAAGTAAATAATAAGTATATACAATAGAAGCTGAAGAAGCATCTACTAGTTAGTTATTTTATGTACGTACTACGTAGTAGTATAACACAAGAAACATTTAGTAGCATTATTCGTCGTGCGCAAAATATAAACTTAAAGTTAGCCACGTTAGTTTATAGAAGAAAATTCTACGTATATCAGATATCCAAGTTTGTTCTGTACTATTTCAGTTGTCTTGAGAAACATAAACCTTTCTACAAGGAAGATTAACGCATTTCCGAATACATTATAGATAACTCATTTTTCCACTTTTGTAATAAACAAAATTCTGCAAAGTGGATTGCATGCTATGTATCCGCATTTAGAATGGGAGAAGACATGTTACATGCACAATACATTATCTAAAAGTAGAAATAGCTAGTAGTTGTTGTGTTGTCTATTAGTGTTGTCTGGAGTCTACAATATAGCAGACACTACGTTACGTACTTACGTTAGTGAATTACATTTTACATTTGCTATTTTTCACTTCAGCCTTCAAGATTAGATTTGTGTGATATGTTATATTATATTATTGTTTGCATTGAAGCATGTTTAATGTTCAGTATTACCTACTGGTACGATGCGTGCAACTGCAAACAGTAAGACACACGAAAGAAAATAAACTTGTGGAACTTGTTTTTTAGACTCCCTTCCAAATTCCAACCCAATCCACTCAACTACTACCTTCAAAAAATATAGAAATCCTCTCTTCACTTCTAACACAACATACTAAAAGTGTGGCATAAAATATTGGAAAATGGATGTATAAAATGTATTGATAGGGCTACCAGATTTCGGGGCATAAAAATCGGGACATATTTCCAATAGCAAACCGTTTTAAGTGTTTTAGGAAGTGTTTCCAAAATTAAAATCCGAGTTTTTCTTCTGGTAAATAGGTTGTAAGGATTGGGTTTGGGACTCTATAATCTGCTTACTATTACTTTGTGAATAATTTTTGTGTTAACTCTTGAGGCATCATTAAAAAAGTTTACTTTCTTATGTGCCACTAGGTAATATTTTTCATGTAGAAAAATCTCAGATATACAGATATAAACTCAGAACTACTTATAGAAATCTAGTGATAATTCAAGACAATTTCTCCAAAATCGTGCGTTTGGTAACATTTGTTTATAGAATTTAAGCTTAGTCAACCAAACAGGAGAAGACAAGTAAAAAGTGCTGTGTGTGTTTTATTGTTAGATATTTTCTGCTCTGTCTGTTCATCATCATTCGTCCCTTCTTTGCAGTTGCAGCATAGCAGTGCATAATTTATCGGCGCCTTATTGATATATGGTTGGTTATGTTAGTATGTATTTCCTTTGCCTTGTCCTTCCATTCCATTATATCCACCCGTCTGTTAACAAACAAAAGCGAAGAAACTACATTATGTAAATACAAGCCAAGTCAAGCCTCATAGGATCTGCTAAGAATGGGGACATGGATAGAAGACAGAATTTAATTTCAAAGTATATTGTATACCTACCAATAATCTATTAAAGAATTTTTTGCGCAAATATTATTCTACCAGGTCAGTCCACTAGCACTGTACAAGCTACTATATACATTAAATATATACTATTGTTAGGCCTAGGACACTTATACTCTGTCTGTCACGTACATAGTATCAGTAAAGCAATATTGTCACATAATTTACTTTATGTTTTATTATGCTATATAGAAAATAGAAATTTATATTGTTTAGAGATTTCCTTTATGCCAATCACCCGCTCATTGTAAGCAAGCATCAAAAATGATTTGCTTGTTTGGCTTTGGCTTCCCAACATGGGAAATTTTCTTTATCGACGAATACCTACTGTCTGTAAAACCCAAAATACAAAAAAAGACAAAGTTAATACCAAAGCCAACCAGAACCAGACGGTATGTATTCTACGAAATATTACATTTCATGTTCGACAGATCTGAGAAGAATAAAAAATGAGCCGTGTACGTACAAATGTATATACTTTTTGGTTCAATACACTTGTTTCCTTGTATGCTTTTTTGTCATCGCTAGTGTACTGAAAACATAAAAAGTTACTTGTTGTTGTACAATTTAGTTACGAACTCTGAAGGATATTTTTCTATTACATTATAAATTGAAATTGTAGAGTAAAATACAAAACGTAGCTGTATTTCAAGATATACATGTACAAGATTACGGCGATGTTTTCAACAGAAGTTGTTGATGGAAACCTTTGAAGTTGGTTTAGGTCTTAGGTATCTTTTTTTCCTATTCCTAAAAGAACATACTTAGCACTGTAAGTAGAGATTTGTTTCGAACAAGGGCATACGGGAATATGATAATTAATTATTTACGTGCTAGATCCAAAATCCAACCCAGCCCAGATGAGAAAGAAACACGAAATAAATGGAAAGCTAACTGCGTAATTTTTGGGAACTGAAATCCTTATAATATGAATGTAATGTGGGAATTCTAAAGGAGTAGGAATAAAAGTTTTTCGCTATCGGTTGTTGTTCCTTTCAGTTAGATACTATATCTAGGTATTGCAATTGTGTTTTATGCTTATTGTCCTGTACTTACTACGCACTTGCATACTTCTAGGTGTTAGGAATACCGTAAATGCTTTGCTAAGTATCTTGCTTACGTCTTGTAATTCCCGTAACTGTCTAATTGAAAGCGGAGAAAGTATGTAACAAGATTAAAAATCCAAAATGTTTCCCTATTTGGATTTGTTTATTTAATGTCTTCAATAGAGGTTTTTAATTACACTGATTTGCATTATTTACTAACAATAATTAGCTTATCAGCTTAAATACATGCTCATTTAAAGAAACAAAATTGAGTTTAGAGGAATTCAAAGAAATGGTAATGGTGGCTAAATGGTTTTATTTTGTCACAACTTTGTTTAATAATTCACCGGGTATCACTGTGATTTCCAATAAAGGACAATGACATTGCGAATCCCACCTAATAAACGTAAAATATCATTACAGTAAAGTATAAAGAGTCTTAGCAATAAAATAATATTTAGAGTTCCGTGTTCCTTACATGTACGTATATGTCATTTCTATGACTTATTTAAATCAAAATAGGACTATCATATCTATGATCCATCTATCGTCGCCCTTATGGCTTCTATATGTATATTACTTGAAGCATTTTATAAAAAGAAAATATCTACCAAGAGTTTTATTTCCAAAGAGTAGTGTGATAAAATTTATTCAGTGATAAATGGGTGCTCTGAGTAATATTATTTAGATATGATAATCTTCATAAGGCAACGTGTTTATTGCGTACACTTCTTCTTCATATTATGTTTAATGATTATATCCCATAGCATTACGTTTATTACCAGCAGTAATAAAATAATACATATTAGCCATTAAGTGTGTAATACAAATATAATGTGAGCACACGCTACATACTAGTATATGATAATAAAACCCTAAAAGTGATATTTCAATGTGATGACTGGCTCTTCCTCTTGTGTTCAGAATGGCTTGTTATGCGCATCCAAAAAGGATAACAATTAAAACTAACGACAGGGAAATATGATACACCAGACCACATTTGACTGCACTTCATAAGTTATTCATGAAACAAGACAACCACAATATTATTATAATGTTTCATGTCATTCAATCCCACTTACTGACTTGGTTTTATTATATGTTACACTAAATAATATGGATGCGAAACAATATGTAGTTATAATTACTGAATACTTATGATATATCTGTAGAATAGAATGATGTTTATATAAATTCACAATATCGTTGTTTCATCTACTGTTCTCTAGAATTTATCTACGTGAGGGAGTTGTCAGTTAATATTTGCCACAAACAAACTTGTAGTATCGGGTATACTAGACTGATTACTGATCTCAAATGTTACTACGAATCGAATCGAATGACATGCATTGTAACAAGTCCATGGCATATACCATTAACACGTACAGTTTCGTGGTTAATTAATGGAAAATCAAAATCTCTTTACTTTGGTAATTTCGGAAATGAATTGCTTGCTGTAAATCAACATCTGCCTGTAGACAACTTGTAACCCATAAATGGGGCTTTAAAATATGGAAAGTAGGTTAAAGAGGCGCTGTGAACCCAATTAGAGAAAATTACTCGCTTAGTTCCTGACTTGTGACAAATTGATAACGCCCGGAGTTCAATATTCCATTTACGATACTGTTTTTATTTTCACGGTAGTGAATTTCAGATGATGTAGCACTCCACAATAGATACCGCAGCTCTTGCAGCACTCTTTTAATGTATTTGTTCAATGTATAGCGATGAGGTCGACAACTTTGTATACCGCTACAAGGTCTTAGTCTGTAGCTGTCGTTGAAAGTTGAAAGGAGGGCAAACAAAATGACATTTTTATTCATACTTTATTGAAGATCTAAATTGTTTGTTAGTTCATAGTTATACTATTTTGGTCTACACATACATAATAATATGTATTCATGGCCACTTAAGTTATAGAGCTATTAGTACTATTGGGAATCCAATCCAATATACCATATACCCTTATAGAGCCAAGGCAGGCTTGACAGACTCGAGCTGGAATTATTCATGTACGTAATAAGTATAATAAGGTTGGTTTAACACCATTCCGCTCTGAAATAGCTAATACTGTGAGACCTGTACTATAGAATGTGACAAACGCGTCCCTCTCATAATGTACCATAATATTTATAAGGGAGCTAACAAGGCGGCAGTTAAACAGCAAATGAAATGGTTGGCAAAGTAAAAAAGTTCCTACTTCTACTTCTAGTAGCATTTATGAAATGGAGGAAATCTAGAAATCCTCGAGGGAGATTTCGCTAATGCAGGTTTTTAGATGCTAATTTGCTTTCAACCCGTTGAACCGGTTTTTACTTTACTATTTATGACATTACTTAAATTAATGCAGATAGGTGCTTTAAACACTGTGATGATAGTTACTATGAAACAGTAGTGTGCTTAAGTATACTACACATGTACATATATACTAAAAGACTTCGAGAGTGAGTTACTACAACGTGAAAGGGGAAAGTTTTGAGTTGGTTTCATGTCTGTTCAACTTACACTTACGACTAGTGACGTACTTATCCTCAGTTTGCGTTTTGTGCAAATTAAACCATGCAGCTCAGCATAGCTTAGCAGCAGTCTGAGTGTATACTAATATAAGTCCTATATTATTTAATGTAGGAATATAAGTGTAAGGTTAAATACACAAAAAGTTGCTAATAGTACTTATACTAACATAAATACTGTAGTGCATTGTATACGATTAAGTAGATTATTTCTTTCCATCTTCAATTCATTTTATAAAGTAGACTATAATAAATGTATAGGTGGATTATAAATTTTTGCATAGATTTACATTAGCAAGTATGCCGAACCGAGTATAAGAAATGTAATTTGGAGAAAACACACCTATTTAGTACGGTGCTACAGGCTAGAAAAATTTATAATTAATATCCTGTATAAGATTATGTATGTAGGAAGAAAGATAATATATCTTTTGTGTCTGTGTGTATGTACAAATAAGCACCCATCTTGGTGATAGCTACATACATATACTTAACAAAATTTCTACTTTGAACTGAACTTACTTATCGTTTCCCAACTTCATTCCCATTAGTTGCTTCATCTCATCATGCTATTAAGTAAAGATACTAAATAGTTCTAGACACAGTTATTTCAAATATGTTAAGATGTTGTTTTCAACGAAATTTACTTTTAGTGAAGGAATTATGAATCTTCTATCTGCCTGAGAGAATACTTACGAACGAAAGTGTTTACATTCCGTGAAAAGTTTCTCAATCAATAAATTACTCATCTTGTAAGATTTCTTGAACTTACAAGAGTTAAGGGTTGCGTGCGTTGAACTGATTGCAGTGCATTTTGGAGAGTGGATCCATCCGAGTGGATAACAAAGATGCCATGCCGGTATTAGAATCAAGTCTTAATGAAGCGACGCGTGGGCTTCATTCAATTCATCAAAAGCTAATCACTTTCTAATGAACACGTTGTAATAATTACTAATACTAATATTATTTAGCACTATGACCAGTACTATATCATCAGTATTGTGTATTCTCATTCAGTGAACCCCTTTTTCCATAGCTAATGTACTATAATGCATAATACAAGCAAAGTGTATATTGCTAGTCTTGCCATGAAGTAAAAGCCGCGTTGAGCTAAATGAACCCATTCCCTACGAATTTGTCAGATAAGTACCTAATCAAATTATATGAGAACAGAGTATCTTGTCTAAATGATCGAGTACCAAAATATTTTTTCGTGGATTAGTTATTCAGTGACAGAATAGAAATGTCATTTACCTTGCTTAAATACATATGTTGTAGTATTAAGTATAAGTCCTATAAGAATAAAAATAGTATTCATTGCTGTACTGATATCTGATGAGTGTATCTACTATTTAGTATCTACATAGCCCTATAGAAGATCTCTTACATATATGTATATATAGATAGAAGCTTTACAGTAGAAGGGTGAGGTTACGCGTGGGCAAAGAACAATTTCGAACTTTCATTTGATGTCATTAGTTAATTAGTTAATCTACTTTTCCTTGCTAATACTTGACTTATTAGCTTACATTGACGTTGACGCTTGCTCATTGCTGACATCCCAAACTTGTACATAATTTACAGCTTTAGTAGAATAATTTTAGTCCACAGAGAATACATAACGAATGTATCTTCAAACTTTTGACATGTTTATGCCATGTTGTAAGTTGTAACGTATTAACATGCTATACCGTCAATAGTTAGTATATATGTACACAATAATGTGCGTGTGGCTAAAAGTCGATAATATATATATATCTATGCTAAATGTAAAGGTAGATTTACATCAATTGTGTGTACTATGTAGATTATAGTGAGTTGTGGTTGTGACGTAATGAAGCAACACGTGCAATATAGATAGGAAATACATATATTCTAATTATCTCTAATATTTATTCATATTGAATGACAAATTATGTACCATCTATACAGCTACCTACATTATGTTTCTGAAAATGCCTCTCGAAACTGATTAACGTATGTACCACTTTTGCTGGCATACGTGTATAAGGAAATGAACGAAAAATAAATATGTACGTAACGTCATTTAGTACTACGTATATTGTTTAAACGATTATAATTAGCCACACCGCGAGTTGGTATTTTCAGGGAAAATGGGTCACTCTTCTCATAAAGCTAGTACTAAACATATACCTATGTAAATATAACAAAAAATAATTTATCTCTAAAAATTGATTTTACTCTTTGCATAGAAGATGTAGATACGTAGCAAAAATCGTGTACAACAAATATTGTACTATATATTGCAGAAAATATTTACGTTAGGCAATAAACGAAGACCGACATTGATTAGAACATATCTTTAGAAAAGGTTTCAAGTATTCTTAACCACAAACTTAAGTTAATCTCAGGAAAAGCATCTGAATCTGAACTGAACTATTATTTAAAGAAAGTAAGGACTGAAGTTAGCGAAAATGAATATTAGAGGGTTTGCATAAGTTACGAAGATTTAAGTACTGACTACTATAGCACTTGCTTAAATGCAATAATAAATAAACAGGCTGTATAATATTGTAATATGTTCAAAGAGTAAAGGACGATTTTCATTCTGCCTTCCTACCTACATTGCAAATCTTTAAAATTAGTACAGTAAGGTAAAGACTATGAAGCCTAGATGCCTCATCTTTATCTGTCCATCACTAATAAACATACTAAAAAGCTGAAAAAGAGTGTATGTAGCTTTTAGCTTGACAAAAATAAATACTAGGGATTAGGACGACGGAACTATGGAACGAATGGATATTTGAGACTGTCTAAAATCCTCTATATTTTTCTAGACGTTTCGTTCTACATATAATTTATTTTCCTCGTTCATTCTGTTGACTTGCCTCGCATCCTATCTGTATTCCGTATACTGTTACGTGCGAGCTGGAGACGACTTCGGATTCTATCTTCTATCTACTTCCTACATTCTGTATGTAATATACAGCTGAATGCACTTCGCCTGTTCGTAAATATGTCTTGTATTTCCTCTTGACTTATTTGGGATCGCATTCATGTCATTCTATCTCCTTTCCAAAATATCCAGCGTCCCAGGTTGTTTACCCTTTTTGATGCTGTGTAGCGTAGCAGCGTCTTCGTAGTCCAAGTAAAATCCTCATACTCTTTCAGTAATTGTATATCCTTTCTCTTTCAAGCATAATTCTTTCTCTCCAATAACATGGTACATTTAATGAGAAAAACATTCGTTACCTCCATTAGTCTCAGCCTCGTGTCCTGTCTACCTACTCCCAACAGTACCATACCAACTATCCTTACAATATTTCCCACAAATTATTTCCCGGAATTTAACTCCTTTTGTAACGAAGTGAAAAATTACGATTTTGTAGACAGTGTACTGTACATTAAAATGATTATCTCTATAAAACCGTACAGCAACAAACTGTATGTTCATTCCTTACGATACAAAAACTAATCATAGGCAAACGCAACTCTGAAATACTACTGCACGGACTGTTTTGAAGCTTAAATTGAATTAGTTCCTCCAAGTGTGCATAGTAGTTTAATTAAATTTCACAAAAGCAGAATTTCAGTCTATGCTAATTCTACAAGTTGTCCAAGCTTACACAATAAATGTGCACAATGCACTGTAATAATATTTATTTTCCTCAGGGCAGAGCTAAAGGTTTGCATTGCATTACGCAATGCTCTGCGGATTTTACTTCTAACTCAATTATAATGGAAATCGGAACTGGAAGGTACCCAGTACACATACCCACATTTACATACAATTAAGTACTACGAATTTGTAACAACGAATGCATTAAAGTGTAAACAAATCGCTAAGCATGCTAAATACTGACAGCTTTGTTTGAATCCCTGAAGAATCCTAATAAAAATGGATAGATACACATTAAAGTATCAAATTCTGATGTGTGGCCGGCATATATATACTATATCCTTATACTACAGCGAGCTTTATATCCATTGTAGTGAAAAGGAAAAAAATCAATTATTTGTATCGTATAGAAAACAAGCCAACAGGTTGTTTCGCTACTAAAATAAATTACAACTTACTCAAGCCAACTACTAGAATACCTAAATAGGCTGACATGATTGGTAAGGAACAATATTACTACTACTTATAATAGTAGGTCACTTTTCATCTATAGAATTCAATACCTTAACTGTACTGCTATATCAAAAGTGAAAGTAAATGTACACCATAATAATAATATACTACATATACTTATACAATGTAGTTTTGTACGTAAAATGAAGCCATACTTGAAACAGAAGCTGGAAATTCTTGGATTTGGTTCCAAACCAAGACTATGAGTGATGGGGATGACGTTTGTGTATATTGCTATGGACATGCCTAATACCCACTTATTCATCCTTCCATCCAGTCCATTTTATAATTGTATACACACACAACCTGCAGCATACATATTATATAATGCTGTCCTACTTCTCCGGTTCACAGTTATGCCGATTCGGTTTACGTTACATAAAGTGCACCTATACACAACAAAAGTCAATTCAATTTCTTTCTAGTGTCCATATACCTATAGTAATACAATGCATTAGTGAAAGGCGAAAGGACGAAAGGAAAAGCATGTCAAGTGCTATCGAGAATGACAGATATACAATGTACATACTCCATACTTATTATTTTACTACTTAATACTAGGCTTACATTGTAGTAAGTATGATAAATATGAAGTTGAAATGGAGATACAATGTATTTGGAGACATATTTACTAACTATAGAATTAATACACTTACTTATAGCAAATGTATCTGTAGTATGTATAACTATGTGAGTAGGTCTTTTGTTAGACAGGACAGCCCGCGTATTATATTAGACTCACAACCAAAACCAACAGAAGTAAACTACGTACGCATGGTTCTGGTTTCGTTATGGTTCTAGTTCTGGTTGGAGTTGGTGGGTTATGTATTTTCAGAAGGAATATGTTGGAAATGGCAAGGCAGGGAGAAAGCAAAAGGACACAAGCACTTGGCTTTATCAGTTCAGCATGGAGTTTAGGTATGTATTTATGTATGTTGTAGGGCTTTCGCTTTTACTTCTGGCCTGGCCTGTCTGTGTCTCCCGATCAACTCCGCTTCTTCTGCCTACCTTTCCTTTCCTTGCTCTTTACTTATTCACTTACGTTGAGCTACGTTCAGTTTAGCTGAAGGCTTTGGACTAGAAAGCAGGATCGGAGATTTGTCCGTAAACCTTTCTGGAGATACATACTGTATCATGGTATGGTATCAATATTAATATTTCAATTCTTTATATCTGTATTGTAACTACATATACTTTCCGATTTTTTGACATAATCTTTCCTGGCAACAGTTTCTTAATATTTATTCGGTAATATTTAATATAGCTACTCCTAGTAGCTAAAACGTAGCAACCAGTCTGTCATTTATAGAAGTCTATAGATCTCAGTTACTGAATAAATATTTTGTAAAAACTTGCTAGCTTTGATATCTTATCCAATGGATCATTTCGCATCCTTCCTGTACATTTTTACTTTATTGTACATAATCTTATCTGTATTGGATACGCTTTGTAAATCTCTTATCCTTCTATCCCCTTCCATTTTCTGATTTTGTACTATATACAGATATTTACTTACAAGACATAATAGTATATTTAAATATTTTGAGTGTGTCCCTCTCCTCCCTAAGAGGGAAAGTAATTTATGCGGTCTGTTGCATATATGCATACTTACTTACAGTATTACATTACTTATTGTTAATACCTGTTGTTATTGAATCACATTAGTATAGAATTTAGTAGGTAATAGTAATAGTCTAGGTAGAGAAAGGAAATCCAAGAAAGTTCAGAACAGGAGATTGATTCTGGATTTGAAGATACTAGAAATGGTTTATAGTGTTCTTTCTCCCTTAAATATTTGACTATGGAGAACATCTAGCACTTTCTAACATTAAAGAATTCATGCCATTGCTTGCCCTGCCTTAAAATATACATTCCACAAGTTTATCTATTTGCATTAAGAATTCGCTTTTATCCGTACAACGATTTTGAAGGTTTCTAGTTTGTATTTTCCCATTGGGAATTGGTATTTCCCTTTAAATCTCATAATATCTATTATTTAATACAGTCGTAACCAGTAACTTATGTAGATTCCTTACTAGTACATAGTGTTCTCTGTTTTGGTTATACAACTATCTGTAGATATCGTAATTCATGTATATGTATTAGATTTAGGCAGAGTCGAGTGGTTCTAGTTCTAGTTTCTAGAGTCGTTCAAAACCGTTTTCGTCTATTTGGTTAGCACAAGGCCAAGGCAGACCAGGCCAGGAAGCAGATAGATAAAGCAATGTCTCTTTTTGGTTTAGTTGGGTTAGGTTATTCAGTTGTAAGATTGAGAATCGATCGACGGGAGATTCCCGGCTGTCTTAAGTCAAACTCAGACCTAAACTTTTCATCAGACTACATACCAACTACCATCAGAGTTGGCTTCCCTCTAAAAGGCAAAAGGAGACGGAGAGTGAAGGAGCCATAGTCCATAGACATACATAGCATAAGAATGACAAACAGGAACAGACAGTGAGAGTGAGCTGAGCCCAATTCCAATCCAACTACCTACTGCAAGTACAACTATCTGTAACAAGAAAAACAGTTAAAAAGAAACTGGATATCACCATCAGACTTATCTCCTGCTGCCCGTAGCTTAGACTTTATACTCTTGCCCGGCTCGGCTACTTTTTCCCCAGCCGTTTCTTCTCTTAACTTTTCCAGTTTCTCATTCTCATATACAAATAATACATTGTTATTGTTGCAAAACCTTAAAAGTAGGCTTAGGTTCTTAATCCGCTAAGAGAAAAGGGATACCTATACAACCTTCTTCCATCCCTTTTTTGTCTGCAGATCCATAGTTTGTAAATTGTAAAGTTGAGTAGTAGAAATACCTACCACCTCGATTCTTGGCTGCTCGAAGAATAGAAAATATTCTTAACATGCCTGAAAGGAAGAGGTACTTCTACTTTGCATACTGTACCTGGTGAATACACTTATGTTACAGGTGTGCCCGATGGGCTGGCACTGTTGTATATTACCTAGTTTTAATTTTAGTATCTGTATTTGTATAAATAGGTATACCTAGGATTATTTTATGGGAATGTTTTCCTGAATGATTGAAGCGTGTAATTAATTAACATAATTTTATTTTCTTACTTCGCCTAATCCTGTGTTAGTGTCTGCCATTTACATTCTGTATTAATGTGTGAAAATTATACTATCGAGAAGAAAAGTTTAGCCATCTACAATTAATATCAAAAATTGCGGCAGAAATAACCTTAACATTTTTTGACCGCTGCTGGTGTCTAGGAGTATGTATATTTAAATACAAACCTTAATTCCCTGAAACATGTGTACGCACCTACATTATATTATTGTACAATGTTTCTCGTCTCCACCATCTGTGAATTAAGGCTTTCTAACGATAAGCTAAAGCTGTAAGGTGCAGGTTGGCTAGTAAACTACATAGTAAATAGAAAGTAGATAGTAACAAGTGCACTCAAAACTCTGTGTACATTATAACAAAGAGATTCTATTTGGATTCAAGATTAAACGATGAAGAGAGGATTGAGGAAAAAGCTTAACAGCGTATGTAACACAAAGTAATGTAAAGTACTAAGAAGAGTTGCGTTGCGGTGAAGAAAACTTCTTGCTTTCACTTTTTCTCTACTTTCTTCGGATAAGTACCAGAGGGAAAGTGAAAAGCGAGTTGTCTTGTCTTCTCCTTCTCTTCTGTGTATCTTTGTGAATAGTTTCCCCGTTATAATTCTTAAGACACAAGCTTTTGGCTTGGATCTGGCTTAGTTGTGATCTGAGCCTGACTCTGATTCTGTACTATGAATCATACATATAAGTATATTCATATTATGCTATCTAAACTTAACGGACCATATTCTCCTCGAACTAAAGTAAAAGTAACAGTCAAGCCAAACCAAGCCAAGGAAAGAACATTACATTACAAAAGAACGTGTGACTGTGAATATAAAAGTTTTTCTTTTGTTACATATTATTATTTACTCAGAAGAATACTGAAGGAATCGTAACCAGAACCTAGAACTAGAACAAAGTAAAGTATGAACTAACTAAAGTAAGCAACCAGTAGTTATAGTTATAGTAGTTTGGAATTTTATGAGCGAAAAGTTATATAAAAATATATTATGGAATATTATTGACATATCGCCAACAATGTGGATAAATTCTATATATTTTAGCGCCGTATAAATAATAGGATATAGTACAAATCGATTTCGGCTCAGCTTAAGCTTAGCCTGGCTTAACTTTTTATATATTTGTAATATATATTTATGTAGAAGTGAAACATTGAACATTTTTCCTACATGGTGATAATTATTTTCTATTGTTTGTATTACTTTCTAGATCTCTGTGCTCTATTTTGAATTTGAAATTGGGGAAAACAAAATCTGGAAGTGACTCTGAGGTCTGATCTGTGAACTGGACTTGGACACAGATGTATTGTTAGTGAAAGGAAAGTCACTTCGCTTTCTGACTTCTCTTTAGTCTAGTTTGACTTGACTTGACCTTAGTCTCCTGCTTTTTAACTCTGAAGAAGAAGTATTTCGCAAACATAAGTACAGCAGCCTGTGGAGGATAAGAAATAACAAGAAATAAGAACAACCAACACGAGGGAAAAGGGAAAATAGACGAAAACTTGCATTACAGATACTTTCACCAGGCAAGCCAAGCCAAACCAGAACAAGCCGAGCTTAAGTTGGAAATCGCGTCGATGCAAAAAGCTGCTGGCGAAAAGATACTACTACAATAACAAAACAACAGCATTAACTCCTCACTTTCCTCTCGGCTGGAATTCTCTTCCAGTTTACTGTTTCGCTCGCTCCATTTAGCCGTGCACGAAGAAAATACGTAAAATCGGGAGAAAACCCGTTTCACCACTCACCACAAGTCAACTATAACTTAGCAAAGACCCGAGTGTACGAGAGACCAGCTGTTGTGCAGTGTTTTTCCTTTGTTTTTCTCTCCACTTCCGAAGGAACCAGCTGTTGAAAACGTGGATAATAGTCTTTGTGATCAAGTGAGCTGATGAGATAAGTGTTCTACTATTCCTTTATTTGTTCTTCTAAAAATTAAGTGATTTTAACAAAGATGGAAGACAACAATAGCAAGAGACAAGGAACTCGCGTTTTTAAGAAGAGCTCTCCTAATGGAAAGGTAAACGAAATGATTTGTCTTAACGATTTATGCAAATAACATTTTCTCTGAATTTTCTCAATTATTTCTCTTTCATTTATAAATACAGCAGGCTACACAAAACTTTTGTCACTGCACTTTCACTAAAACTTAAGATTATAGCAAGTATACCTAGCAAATATGGAGTCATTTTCTTTCTCTTTATGCATAAAACTCCCATTTTAAACAATCGCAAATAATTTCATTTTGAATTTAAACTTTGTAACATACTGCCACACCAAGGGAGTTGCTGAAACTTTCACAAATATTGAATTTCTCTTCGGACGAATTCTTTAATTTTCCACTATCAACTATGTATATATCTCCATTTAGAAACAGTAACTGCATTAGTAAATATTTAGGGCAAGTTTTAAACAATAATCATTAAGCCCACTTTTAGTACATACTGTAGTAATTCAAAATAACAGTTATTAACGTTCTGTGATTTTAATATTATTGTACATACACTGTGGTGAAGGACACTGACAAGTTATTTGTTAACCTCTCTGTACTCTAGAATCTATAACCCAAAATGTATATTCTTGCTTTCCTTTTGTTTATTTCTACTTTCTCTCTCTACTTTCTCGAATATCCTGTATCAATTGACTACTTTACTTGCAGGTTCAAAAAGCGTCTAGACAATTCATAGAGAGACAGGAGAAAGGAAACTTTTGAAGTCCAACATTAATGTTTTCTTTCTCCTGTGTGTGTCGCTTTTACTAATATTTATGCTTCTGGTAGTCCTTCATTCATTCCGTCTATACTCCTGGGCTGTGTTGTCTGGTTCTATTTGTATCTATATTTTTATGGTCTCCTAGAGGTCTTATATGTCAAGTCATGTCTTTGGTTGACACACGTCTTTTGTTATTGCATTGTATAACGTTTTATCAAAAGACATTCTCAAATAACGTTAGAGAACTGTTTTCTTTGTCCTTTTGCCATAGTGCTTGCCTACTCTTACTACTTACAAACACATCTAATGGCATTTGCTTTTCCCTTTTCGCAGATTACTGTCTACCTTGGCAAACGTGACTTTGTGGACCATTTAACACTCGTTGATCCTATCGGTAAGTAAAAGTTACAGTTATAAACACTTTCCCTTGTGTAATCTAAGCAATAACTATGTACCTATGTTATGTGTCTGGCTTTCAGTATGAGATGAAAAAAAATTATTGCACTACTTAGGTAGCATTATGAAAAGAAATAGGCTTTTGGGTGTGGGTTATCACCCATTACCTCAATCACTATAATTCATAACAATCCTGAAATGAATTCTTGGCACGATCTGGCTCCAGGATGACATAGAAGTCCTTTTTCCCCTCTACCATACCAGTCAGCCATTTTCGCACTTACCACTTTATCTTAATTACTATAAGTTCCATCGTATATTACTTATAGATGTATAATGTTTAATGAGCAATATTACTCCACGCGCTAGCAATCTCCTCTTCAAACTAAAACTGACGTCAAATTAGTTATATTATTATACTGTTAATTATGAGATTACCTACAAGTTTTTCGTTTGATGTACATATTACATATATACCTATATATGAAGTAAGACAATGTTTTCGTGCTAAAGACTAGACTCAATTACATAGGCATTACGTATTATACAATATTGGATAACTACATGTGTATCTAATATTAAATACTTAGTTGCTTCATAAGATGTAAATTAAATTGTTCATCATTAGCTTAGCTCAGAGATAATGCATATAAGCTATAAATAGTATATAGGTAGTATTTAATAAAAACGTTTTACGTATTAAAACTCATTATTAAAACTAATGACTAATGGATGTAAGAGCTGATGTAAATGTAATTATTAAGCTTAACAATTTGTTAGGTAATTAAGAGATCCTGGTTTAATTAATACTGAGTAGAAAAGCTGTAGAGGAACATATTTTTGGAATTAAAAAAATATTGTATAGTATATATTATATACAAAATATAGCTTGCAAGTTTACAAGTGGTAGCAACACAGTAAAATATATAATATATATGATTAGGCAATTACGAAAATCTTACGTACTAAATGAAATTAAAAGCATACTAATTTTTCAAGTTAGCAGTTTCTGTAGGTGCTATAGCAGGCTGCATTGTCCTATACCACAAGGAATATTTTATTTCTCAAAATGTTGCTGCTGAAAATAGCATCATAATATATTCTTGGTCAGGACCAAAATGTTGAACTACAGGTAGTATTGGCCAATTCCTAAACTATATAATGTACATAAAGTCTGCACTTGTTTGTTAATCAATGTTATAGTACTAATTGTACCAGTTCTACGCATTGTGAATGCGATGGTACCCACATTTCAAAGATTAAGAATTAGTATCTATTACAGTGTTACCGGTTTTCTCTTCAATATTGCCGAACGGGTTTTCAGGAATAAAAGTAATGTGGAACACTTTAATACTGACAGCAACAATGCTAGTTGATTATCGTAGGAAGAAGGAGTAGGGACGATGGACAATATAAGAGCTTTTGTAATTATTGGAAAATGTATGGATATATCATAGCAAGATATAGAGATAGCGTACACGCATAGCGGTATAGTATTGTTGATTCTTTTAGCCAGGGTGACGTTAATAAACTAAAAGGCCAATGCCAACATTTGGCATTTACTTATGCTTTATTGTAGACATGAGTGTTTCCACTACTCTTTAGATACTTCTACTTTGTCAGCAGGAACTTGATTATTTTAGTTACATGTCAAATAAATTGAATAACCACACTAATATGCAATTGATTGCCTCATGCTGACTAGGGTACAAATGGAAGGAAATGAACTTTTATCATAATACTAACAGCCACACTTGTTCCATCCCTGAGCTGCTTCACGAATGGAGTTTGTTCCATCCTGTTACTGGAATCAAATGAGTTCATTTCAACTTAAATACATTGTCCCTCCACATACAGGGTGGACATCAACCCTGAACGGACAGAATAAAAGATGGTGGAGCTTTCACTGTCAATTGGAATTTTCGAATTTGGTGAAGTTTCATCAGTGAAAATATTTTTTTATTAAATAAATGAAAACTTATTAGTTATCGTCGAAAAAATAAACGGACTTTTTTCCCATTTCGATGAGAAGAAATTCGTCGGCTTAAATTAATTTAAGCGAGCTTATTACTTACACAGGGTAAGTAGTAATGCGTTTGAGTTATCCGTGTGACTATGGCTTATTATTTAGTAATAGAATAAGTGAAATTATGTAGTATAGAAGGCCATCTTACAAAGTGCATATTTAGTAGGAGACGAGTCTCTTAAAGAGCTCGTGTATGCATGCAGATAATAATTATGATTTGCACAGGAAATAATAAATTCCCATGATTATGGTAAAGTAATGGTGGTAGTGAGTTTTATGTATTCGAATTACATTCCATTGGGTTATCTCTAAGCATGCGTTTAATTGCTGGTTACTACAAATTAGGTGCCTACTGTACTTGTCATTACCAAATTATAAGTTAACCGTCTTGAGTTTAGCTCGTGGCTCGTTCCCCGTAGTATTCAACGTGAAAGGAGAGAAAGCATTGGATGGCACTAATATTACATAGTAGTTATACTGGTAGGAAAATAAGCTGAGTGGTATGAAAAGATCTAAATTGTTCAGACCCAATATGCATTAAGTATAAAGTAGACCTGGGATGTCGTGTGTATGTATATATGTAATTGAACTACGTCATCCGAAGTACACTTAAGTTAGTGGAATTCGGGAGGAATGTCTAATGCCCAAGAAGCGCTGGGCTAGTGGTTATCACTATAGGGAAGTTGAAATAGGTAGCAATTTAGAGATATAATAAATTAAATCGGATGAGCAATTCAGAAGAAAGCGAGCCACGCCATGAGCAGTAGAGTAACCCGCTGAGCTCCGGAACCCATCATCTCATTTCTCTGTTCTTAGTTTCAAAGCAAAAGCCATTATTATCTAATATCATTCTGCCGTCTGCTATTTCATCTCTCAAGTGAAAACTATTTATGTAAGAATGCGTATTTAGTGGTTTGCTTTCACAATGTATGTTGTGTAAACTGTAAATACAATGTTAACGTACCTATTTAATTGCGTTTGCTCTATTTTCTAAAATGCTAGGAAAACCAACAGTTTGAATTTCATATTTTGGGATTAAGATACTACTTATAATAGAAACCAAAATGTTTTAGGGAAAAATCGAACTATTATTTTTATTTTTTTGCATACGTAATAAAAAATAATAGTAGTTTATTTGTTTTTTTATCAATTTTCATCTACGCAACAAATATCATATCCCGGAGCCTTTTCTTAACAAAGGCCCTAGGGAGTTAATTCAGAAAAGACGGTTGTCCATATGAATAATTAAAATCCTAGTGGTTACTTATTTATATTGAACTACTATAGGTATAATTATTTTTGTTGTATAAAATGAAGAGTTAGAAAGTCTAATAGGCGTGTCTCGTTTCTGGTTTGTGTGCTTGTGCACAATCAAACACATGGTAATGATATGTGGTAACTAGAATAGCAAAAGGAAGTCAATAATGCTGACTCATATAAATAATTCGGTCACATCGGGTAGCTTGACGGCAAAATTCACAGTTGAAAGAATTTCAAAGAGGAATAGCATTTGCATTATTCTTGAATTGAAATTGTAGAAATGCAATGAATATGCACATGAATGTAAAATGATGACAAAGAGAAAGGGAAATTTGTTTGATAGTACAGTAGTAAGCACGAGGAAGAATATAGGCTAAGGTAAACGAACCATGTATAGCTTAAATATGTGGTCTATTGCAGACGTACAATAAAGGCTATGATGAAAGAGACAAGAGACTTTATAGACAAGACATTCGTGTCATCTTTACCGAGTGAATAGTTTCAATAGCAGAGTAAATATTTGATATGTAATTCAAGTTTCATTGATATTCTTATTCGGTTTGTCTTTCCCTGCTCATGTGTGTTATGAAATGAAAACTAAATACGAACATGGTAATCAACTTGATGTCATGTGATGTGCAGATACTTATTAAATGTGTTTAGTATTCTTAAGTACTATAGTACAAGTGTATTAAATATAGCATTGCGTTTTCTTCTCTGGTCGTTTTTGCCCTCCAGCTGGTTGGAATTTAGATTTCTAATAAATAGTTCATTTCAACTTGACGTATGAGTGAATATGCTGATATGCTTGCCATTTAATTGATAGTCAAGTCAAAGTCGATTCGATTTCTGTTCATGCTCCACTCACAACAAAATCAGTTTGATGTGGCATAATATTTTAATATAACTTCTGTGCCTTATTTGTATAACTTCCAAAGTTATTCAGTTATTCCTTTGATTTGACTCCTTTGGAATATCAGAATATCACAAGTATAAAATTGGAATTATTTACCATAGTAAAGCAATACTGAAACACTTGAAGTTGAAACTTGAGTTTTAACAATCTAAATGTATTCATATAAAAATTCCATTCCTTGCGCTTGGATTGCACAAAGTCTGTAAATTGAAACATTTTACTTTACTTTCACCCCATTTTCAATAGAGAGCTAACAAGTAAATAGTAAAAGCATGTCTGCAAAGTAGTTGATAACAATGCGTGTTTCTGGTTACAGGAAAGTTCACTATTTGCCAAACCGTTACCCATTGCATACAATTTCACTAAACTAAAAATCTTTATCAAGATGATTTATTTAATTACTAGTTATTTTAGTAATTAAATAAATTAAAATTCCCCAAAGAAAAGTAACACGAATACTTATCTTACTTTATTTTATAAAGTTTTTGAAAACAGGCTTGAACTTAATAGCAATGGACAGTGTTGTGACATTCTAAAAGATTATTAAGGCCTTTGGTAATATTTGTATTGTTATTGGCAGTACCACTAATGGGACATAACGGTGAAATTTTGTGGTGAAAGCATAATGATTAATGATCCGCTAAGTGTGAATTTCTCTGTAAAGTACAGATATATAAGTTTTATTATTTAAGTTCCTGCGAACGGGCAATAAAAAACTTTTGTGTAAAGCTGTATGTTATATAACATTTTGCCTTCAATAATGGGATCATTGTATAATGCATAAGAAATGTAACTAAATGGTTCAAAATAGCGAATAAGCCCAGGGAAATTATATTTACTACTATAACGGTAGCAATAGTACAATAGAGGCTCTACTCCATTGAATTGTATTTAGTTTTGGACTGAATTCTGTTTTTATCGAATTGTTACTTTTCGAAAATTGAAAGAGTTACGATGGTGTGTGTAGTGTGTAAATTGGATAAGAAATAAAATGGCACTTTATCCTTTTTGTATGCTTCCGTATTGCACATTGCAAAGTTTGAAGATAGAATATGGTGGTCTCTGGTCTGCTATAGTCTGGCTTGGCCTCTTGTAAATTTTAGCTAGTCAGTCATTTCGTCGGGCGGTGAGAGTGCGAGTGCGATCGGGTTTTTGTAGTCAGTGAAGTGAAAGCTTTAGGTGGGAAATCCTCATATCTACTTGCTTTGCCACTATGATATTATTATGGGACTAATATAAATGTAAAGCTCAAAAGGGTTACTCTACTTATACTTCAACAGCTCTTCTAAACCAAACCAAGCGAATCGTTTTAGGCTGAATATTATGAGCATTGGGGATTTTCTTTTTCGTCTCGCTGAACTGAGATTGGATGGATGCTAGTAGATACTATAGTGGTATTTATTTATGTCCTAATCACACAGTTCTACTAGGCATAGTTATCCCCTATCCATGTGTCCCTTTAATCATATTGCTCTTTTAGCTTCAAGAGAAAGCAAAATTTAAGACCAAAAATAAGTACCTAAAAGTGATGTCTAATTCGATAATGGTTATGTTGATATATTCATTTATGTTTTATGTTTAAACATATAGTAGCAATCATTATTGGGTAACTGTTGTAGAAACCACATAAAATGTTTTCTACAGTTGACTACATACATCGTTAGAACAATAGAAACAATTTGCTTAGTGCAAATAACCTATGAATTTTCTTTAAAAACGACTTATGAGAGATTAAGTTAGTAGGAGTATTGAGTTTAGTTCAAAGTCCCCATGTTTGATAGTACTGCTTGACCACGACATATACATATAGCAATTTATAGAAGATATCTGTAGATGATACGTATAATGATGCCCATAGCTTCCTAGCCACAAGCTATGTGCTTGGATGTGCGTAGTGGCTTTCCTAGACGGGAATTATAGAAATATTTTTACTCTGATTCTTTTGCTAAGCATTGCAATTCAGTGAATTCAGTACTTATGTGGTTTATATTAGGTTTATCATTTACCACATAATATATGTTGGTACTTGGTAGTATGTATCGTAATAAAATGGAGCCAGAAGGTATACCATACCATCCAAATCGAAATTCTTCCAGAATGCAGCCCTTTACCTACGGACGAGCAATGGAATAACTGAAATTACCTGGTGGGCACATTCTCTAGAATTTTTCTTTTTAGATAGATATGTATCATCGGACTACACTATCCCACTCCATACATATTTCTCTTTACTATAGTTGAATGACATACCTACACATATTTATGTTGGTATCTTTAAGGCAAAACGTATGTAATATTATTATGCAAGTTAGAAGATAAGAATTCCTAGGTAGGATTGAATGAATTGCAAAATTGTAAATTGAAAATTGCAAAGGGGAAAAAGAAAAATCTAATTTGCATGCATGAGTAAATTCTGGAAATAGTATACGTAGGCAGCGTAGACATTCCTACCATCATCCTAAAGTACGTACGTTATGTTCGCAACATAAAATGTTTATGACCCAAATAAAAGCAATTTCATGTAAAATATTCTGGGAATTATTCTTTTCTGTTACGTATGCCTTAACTGCTTAATATTGGGATCCCTGCAATCATTTTTACATTTTACAAGCATGTAAATCTAAAAGTAAGTAACATAACATTGGAGGCAAGTCAAGTGTGAATGTTGCAATGCCTTGCCTAGTCTAAATAGCAGTAAAATTTTCTTCCTCCATTATATCATGAAACTGGGGAGATGTACCTGTAGTCTGTAGTAGTATTACATTCCACTCGCTCAACTTTATCAGATGTAATGAATGGAGGAGGAATGCATTTTTTAATTGTGAGAATAAATATGCTGGTCTGGTTCTGGTTCTTGCCTGAGTTCATTTTACAGTAGTTGGAGGAATGAAGCGAGTAAGGTAGTCGGGCTTTCCTATGTAAAATCTAGTCCATTCCAGACATGGACAGACAAGACAACTTTGAGATTGGTTAGAGATGGAGTTTAGTATCTTTGGAGTCTGGAATCCCTAAGTAGGCAAGTTGGCAAGTACCTACATAATGCATACATCCTACCTACCAACCTACCTTGAACATTGAATTGAGCTACAACTTACAACTATGTACGTACACGTACCTATATTTAGATATATTTTGTCGTAGTGATGTCAACTTGATTTCCTTTAATTTGTATGAAAGTTGAATGGTTGTTCTTGTGAATAGAGTTGATTTGGATTCTAATCCAATTCAATTCAGCTTTGAATGGAATCAAGAATATAGAGTCAGCTGAATACCCTACCACCCTACGTATCAGAGTTTTACATAATTGAAAGAATCAACAATCAAAGCTTACCTGCTAGCATAGATTTAATTTGGATGCTTCAAATAATATTGTGTAGTACAAAATAGACAGTAATGCCGACAGCTTAGATTAGAACGTAGAGAAAGTAGATTTTCACTTTCACTTATTTCCTTCGTAAATAATTGAATTCTGGATACGATACCTAGCTCAACCTCCTACTGAATAATAAATAAGCTAGTACTAAATTAAATTAACTATCTGTATCTAGTACTTGACTATATTTTACGAATTTATAACAGCTATATGGTTATATACAATTTATGTACCAAATACCGATACAATATAGGTTCTAGTTTATGTAGACTATAAAGCCAAGATTTTGTTTATCCTTACATTTACAAAGGTTAGGAAGGACTTCCGCAGTAAAAGTAGATTTTACATCAGTTGGGTAGTTAAAGTTCAAGGGAAGTTCGTCATTGTTAATAGATAAATCCCTGATAACGATCCCGCTCGCTCGTAAGTTGCTTCATATTTGCTGACCTACTATTTACGGCTTGAAGTAACAGAAGAGTAATTATACAGAGCTTACAATTAGTAAGCTCAGTTTACTAATTAACATTTAGCGGAAAGACAGCTGAGTAATTATTGCTTAATGTAGAGAGATAAAACCACGAAACAGTGACAGACAGCATTCCCTTCCTTTCCCATATTCACGAAGCTGTTTAGTACTGTCTGCTTTTGTATAGATAGCTAGCTCCAGGATTAACACAATAGACTATAGAACTGGAATGGGATGATAACTTCTTTGGATAATAAAAGTATCGTGCTACTTCTACATTTGCTTGGGGAGAAAGGTGGTGGAGAAAGGCTGAATGTAGCTCGAGATATCTGCTGATCCTAATTATATAAGTCAAAAATAAATTGCTTCTTGTAGAGTGGTATTGTGTATATTACTATATGCAAGATTCTTCATGGAAGTAGGTTTCTGATACATATTGTAAGAATCCATATACTGAAATACAACGAGTAGCAACTTGTAGAATAAACGTACATAGAGAACATCCTTATAAGGAACCTACCCTACTATTAAAGGATAAATATGTGCTTATGTATCATAGACGAAAATGCACTGTATCGTACATAATGTAATATTTAAGTATATTGTATTAGAAGAAATGATACCTAGCTGGAAAATAATTATGTGTACCTATAAGTACATTGGCGAAAGGAGAAGATAAACATTTCCTGGAGCAAACGGACAAATCTAATTACGTAGCTGTCATGTATCTTGCAGTAAATTCTCTTTGATCTAATATGTAGTTCTACTAAGTAGCAATATAGCCTGAGAAATATCTTTTAAAGATATAGTTATATAAAACACACATTATGTGCTACCTCCTCTAGCACTACTTATATAGGCTACCAGTTGGTAAACAGGATAAATCGAAAAGAAAGATCTCTTAAGATCTCATCGGTCCAGCGAGAGTCTACTCCTATGGAAAAATTGCATGCAAGCCAACCAGTAGTTTTGCAAAATATTTTCTCTGAAAGTATTGCATAAGTTTTGTTGACCTACATTTTAGCGAGGTGAGGTAAATTACAGCAAATAATTATACGTTGGCATACATAGTACAATGTGGGCAATGCAAAAGTGTACGTAGTGACTTGTACCGCCTATAAAGAAAAATACAGTAACTTAAGTTCCTAGATTTGAAGATGTTATCCATTGATGATTCCTTAGCGTACTGTACGCGTAATTATTCTTGTTTACTTCTGCATTATTCATCCTTGAAACTTTCACTAATAAAGTTGGAAAGTTAACATTACTAGTAAGGAAGAAAGAGAAAGAGCAAACAATAACATTGTCCTCAGACGGAGTCAGAGAGATTTTACGTTAACTGGTCGAGTCGGTGAGATGTAACGCTCAACTTTGCAACCTTCTTGACCTCGCAGTTCATCAAGACTAAATTAAAACAAAGTGGAACTTATTAGTTTTTGCCACGGCCATACTGTCGTGCAAATCTGTTAAGGATAGCACTGAATTGCAGCACTAAATTTCAGCAAAGAGAATTTCTAAGTTGCGTGTATGGAACGCTCATATTAGATTATCAAGCTTACCAGATACACTATAGGTTGACTATTTTGAAAAAGTTCCATCAAACGTAAGTAGCAAAAATTGCTTGTTTTAGTTTTTTTCATTGTTGAAAAAATTACATTTCCATGTTATACGTCTGATATAAGTACCATAAAAACTCCACAATTGCCATAAGATTTTGTTTACTACCTGGGTTAACCTATATCAGTGCAAAATTCTCTTACAAAGTCTGGCAATACTGTACTACTAGTTTTCCCGAAACGTGTATAAATTCATTTGTTTGGAACGGGATTGTCTATTTCTTTATACGAGCAAAGTTTTGCACTGGACAGACCTGTTTCTCAGTTCAGTAAAGAAGGCTTTCGTATTTTACAGGGACAATACAGTTATAACATGTCTTATAGGCCCGTCACGTCACGTCACATCAGTTATGTTGTGGTATTCACAGTATTCTCTTATTTTGGGTCAGATCAGTCAGACTATAAATAAAATTTCTCAATGTGTCTATGCAGTAAAGGTTATACTTAGTATTTAGTCGTGCTATATGTGGAAATAGATTTACCTATTCCAATTCAAAACAAGACAAACTGCATTCCGTGCTGCCCTTACACTTGTACACACTTCAGATTTTATAGGGACAAGATGCTTTATTAGGAATTTAGTTTGTCCTTGCTCAACTGACAGATCTGCAAAATAAATTATTTGAGACTGTCTTAAATGGTTTCAGTGCCAGTGTCTGTTTGTTAACTTGTATGCACTTTGGAGATTTAATGCTCCATAAACAGTACAAGTTTAGGAATGAGTTGTAAAATCTTTAAGGACACACTTGGCTCCTTTTTATAGCCTGGTGTATCCTTTTTGGGCGTCCTTGAGGAGAAGTAGTTTCGCAAACATTCTTCAAAAGAGACACGAATAATCATCACAAAAATACGGATGTACAAACTAGAACTACACTTAATGAGAAATGACTTTTAGCTTAAGTTGTAAAAATGTTGGACACTAATTTTTCTTTTATTTGTAATGTGGGTAGAAGGTACCTATTTATATAAAAGCACCTACTATTTGTACATCTATTTATTACTTGATATGTATGTACGTAAATTGAACCAGACGAGAGCCGAGGACGAGGACTAGACCACACGTGAAGCAATAAAAGTTTTACACGCATCTTCTCAACCCATTAAACATAACTTCTACGTGGTTGTTAGTGAAGCATAAACTTAGTTTCTGTATTGTGTGATATATCTGTACTAAATGTATCAGTAGTAGTACACTGTAACTAAAATCTTAGTTTTAGTAAAGATATCCTTAAGAGTTACAAAACATGCTTCAATTGGTTTAGCAATTCCCCTGCTACCTTTTCTTTAGTGTAGAGATTCTAGAGATATGAAATATATATTGAGGAACATGGCTAAATGGACGAAGAAAGGGAAATTCCTGTGAACCTTTTTGTGGAAGTTAGCAAACCAAGCAAAGCAAAGAAGGCGTTCTTAGAAATTGTATGCTTTATGTTTTAGGGGACTGTCTTTTGGTACTCAACTTTTGTTAGAGCGGAATCAGTAAGTAGTAAGTACTTAAATGTTGAGTAGACTGTAGACTAGCTCCTACTTGAAGAGACACTCACTCAGTCACTCATAAATACATAAATTAGCAATTATATGGCTCCATTTGCTTCAGGCTACTATAGGCTATAATATTTTCTTGATAAATAACTCTTTGTGTAGATTGTAGATATAAGCCCATTAATTACTCAGAGTAATGTACCTTCAGAAACGCACAGACCGGGTTAGAGGTATTTACCTCCTACCTACTAATAAACAAATATTAGGAATTCCAATACAATAAATACAAATGTTTACTGTTTCTCGGCGAGTTCGTTTAAACTGCAAAACTCTGTAAAGATACGTCGTATTTAATTCCACTGGGAATGTCTAGGAAGGAGGAGGATAGAAGTCGGTATGCTAGGTTGTTAGGTAAATAGTTTATTGTATTTGCCCAGAATAGTACAGTACAAGCAAAGTAAAGACGGTAAACTTAGCTGATTATACAAATATTGCCATCTTTGTTGTACCGTATTTATGTTTACTTTGTCTACAGTCACTGTTTACACTGAAAAGACTACTATTTATAAGATAAGTAAATAAACAAGACGCATGTGTAAGCCTGTAGGTAAAAATGTGAACCGTATATTCATAAGGTAACCTACAAAATATACATTTACATACGCATTTAGTAACAATACTAAACCCTGGATTTCATTGATCATCACGGGGTTCCTTTAAACGATGTAAGATGTAACTTGACATAATATACTCAATATTGTTTTATACAACTCATAATTTATTTTAGAATATCAGTTTGTACCATATTAGTAGTAAGTAGGTTACATCCATGTAACCATACGTATGTAATTTACTAGAACATCTTGAACCGTCAACCGTCCTCTGTTTAAATATGTATGCAATTAAGTTAATAAATAGGCACAATGCAAAAATGCAAATTGCCTAACATAGCAGAAGTAAGATTTGCATTTATTTGCAATTTTAGTGCTTCTGCCCGTTTGGCCTGGCCTGACAATTTAATTACTTTCACTAAACTTTCTCTTTGTAAGCTCAATGTAAGTTGAGCTGTGAAAGTATTTTGATGCAAATGAAAGTCAATGAAAACATTATCAAATCATACATGCTCTATATTAAAAGTGTACATTGAATGTGTATTGTGTGAGTAACAGGTTCACGCGAAGCATTTTCACGTCCACTGCCCTATATTTCATGTGGTATTCACATGTATGCTTTGTTGGTTCAATCACCCTGAGGATCTTAGATTATTCATATTAAAGTAGAATCAGGCTTGGTATACAAAGTATACAAATGTATGCCAGCCTTTCCCGAGTCTTAATTTGCGGTATTTGCATATTCGCGTTTATCAATTTTGTGCTTATTAAGTTTGTGCTAAACTGCTTTGAAAACATTTACAAGTAATACAAGTAATACATGCTGTGTTCGCATTTAGTATTTAGCTACGATTGAATTGATACTCACTACGTCGCATAGGTAATATGCCTACACTTAAGTTGTGTGATAGTACTGTATATATAAATATATATTGTGTGGATCAAGGAATTCAATGTAGCAGTAAGCTCATTGATTGGATATATGCAATAAAATAAGGTGTAATACCAGAATGTAATTAATTTTGTGATGGAAATAGAAAATTGGATAGAATAACAAGATAAACAAAAGTGTTGTTGATGCTCATTTGTGAGGTTTACTTAAGTAATTAGCATCTGTATACTAGATACGTTCTATAAGATGTATTTAACTGTTGTAACATTATATGTGAAATATGATATCAAGTGCAGAGTTCGAGTCATGAATTCGTGGTATCGACATAAAGATATGTACCTGCTGGCTGGTTTGGTAAATAAATATCGAGTTAAATTGCAGAATGAAATAAAAAGTTGGTCGTGGACGTAGGAGAAGAAAGGCGAACAATGCCTAAATGCCCACTATTCTTTGGTCAATAGACGTGATGAGTATTTGTACTTGTAATAAATGAAACCCCTTCCCTGGTTAAGTCAAGCTCGTTATTAGATATGAACGAAGAGAGTTATGTAGAAGAATAAGGAGCAGGAGCTTCTTTTTGGGTGCTGGAGTAGGAAAGATAGGATTTTATTATAGTTTTGTGTGCGGTATGCTATTGGTTATGTTGTTAAGAAAGAAATGGTAAGAAAAGAGGACAAGAGACGATGAATGGGAATTGGAGTACGTGCTGACAGATTAATTCGAGATTGTCCCAATTTTTTGTGTTCTATTTATTACAGACGGAGTGGTGCTGATAGATCCAGAGTATGTGAAAGATCGGAAAGTGTTTGGCCATGTTCTAGCGGCCTTTCGCTATGGACGAGAAGATTTGGACGTTCTTGGGTTGACATTTCGAAAAGATCTATATCTGGCATCCGAGCAAATCTTCCCTGTGCCTGAAGCTTCTCAAGCTAAAACTCTCACAAGACTTCAAGTGAGTATATCCTACCTATAATAACTAAATTCGACTTCATTGCATTGCATTGTTATGTTTCATCTTCAATAATGTCTATTTAGCTATATAATGTATACAGATATATATGTACTGTGCATTAGAATTGATGGTAATGATAGTAGTTTTGTGTATAATAAAATCACGTCAAAATACCTTGTCATTTCATATTATCCAGCCTGAGATAGTTGATAGTGCTGGAGAAACTTGAGATTTAACATCTAAAGTGTAGAGTGTAGAATATGGAGCAGTTAGAAGGAGAACTTTCAAGAATAATCCTAGCATGACATGGCATGGCAGTAATAATAATCGTTACAATAAACAATCTAATCAGTCTTCTTCCCTTTGAAAGGATTCTTAATATGAGTAGCAGCAGTAGAAAACAAGGCTGGGTGGAATGGAACTGTAAAGCAGAGAAACAGGATTGTATATTTTTCTGACCTGCCGTAAAATAAAATGTCTTTGATCATTTCGTTACTTGATGTTCTCTGTATATATGTATAACCGTATTGTTAGCTATAAGAACTACACAAGTGCAAGTGCGTAGCAGAGTATCCTCGACCTGAAGTGAAGACTAATGTACATCTCTTGTAAAGTCTTGTATAGTAATGTACATAAATGAAACCCAACCTTCTTTATGTGGGTCTTAAATTTTCATTTCATTCGAAGTATCTCTTTGCTACATACTGTTCCATTCTTCCAGACCAACATATTATTACATATACTTACTTACCTTCCTACAGATGTGAAACGACAGAACTCTAAATAAGTTTATATATACAGATGTATGTTGTATGTATGTAGTTGTAGGCAGTACATACACATTTGAAATGAAAGATACTTCATGTTTCTCTGTAATGGAGGCGGTGAGAAGAAATAAACAGCAAAGTAACTTCCAAGCTTAGAAATCTTTCTGAGAAATGAATAGAAAATTTTTCAGATTACTTTTTGAGATTAAAAAGGGCTGAGAACTTATACCAACATAACATCTGTAGTACTACTGTCGTACTGTACTGTACCAAAGTGACTAATAAATATGGATAAGGAGAAAGTATTACCCTGATGTGATGTACCTAATACATTGTTGGCAGATTAACTGGAGAAAAGGGAATAGGCATAAATTGTTTCGTTCCTGAGTACACAAGGTAGATGTTATGTATTTCTTGTGTTTTCTTCGTCCAACTACATACCAACTAGCCACAATCAATAGCTGTGAACGAGCATTTTTATTCTCGCCAGTTGTGGAGACGCCAGCGAGAAAAATGGAAAGAACTTTAGCTAAGCTAAGGAGGAAGGACAGGGATAGACGAAGGCACTAAAGACAGAGAGAGTGAATTCTGTATGTGGATGCAGGTTTGTTATGTATTCTTGAAGTTGTAACCTTTTATATAAATGGAAAAATAGAAGAAAACAAACACGTAGTGAAAGTACTAAGCAATTCAGTGAAAGCCGAGCAACTACAGTAATATGTACATATTTAGGCACATTCTGATTGGACAGATCTGTAAGATAGAATAGACAAGGCCCAAGCGAAAAAAAATAATACCTAAGTACGTGAAAATGTAATTACGGTTACTATTGGGATTCTTAGGATGTATGTATGTGTGTATTCTGTACTGTAGAAGAGTAAAGTAGGGTACAGTTGTAAGCAGCAAGATTTATGGTTGGATTTTTGGATTTACTTGTATTCTATTGTGTAGGAGAGATTATTGAAAAAACTGGGATCAAATGCATTTCCATTCTTCTTCGAGTTACCTCCACACTGTCCTGCCTCAGTGACTTTACAACCCGCTCCTGGCGACACAGGGAAGCCTTGTGGTGTCGACTATGAAATGAAAGCATATGTTGCAGATACAGCCGATGACAAACCTCATAAAAGGTAAAACTATATTCTCTACTATTCTACTCTATCAGACTAGAACTAAAATGCTTTTCTTTATTACTATTGCATTCACACATTATTTTGCTTGGAAGAAACCATAGCCTAACGTACGTAACGTAACAAACGGGCGTCTGAATTATGTCCGACTTCTCTAAAGATTCATTCCTTCCATGTTCCAGCGTGTCATCTTCGACCCAAACCACAGTTACTCTTTCTAACTCAGTCAACTTTATGTGGCATTTTTTTTCAAATTAAGCTTACCAAAAAATGAAATAGTAGCTTAGAAAATGAAAGCAATAAGCCAATGCATAAACTTTCTCCACTCCTGCGAATTTTATAAATTCCCTTTATTTTGATTCACGGAAACCTTTAGTCTCTTAATTAGTAACAAACTCATCTTACCATTGCTTTTACTTATTATTTCGAATAGGATCTAATAAATCCTGCACGTTTGTGACTAAATAGACAAATTAAAAAACCTCACTGGTTCAATTACATCCGTGAGAAAATATGTATTTGAGAGGAGAAAGTAGGAGAAAACCAATATACTGTTCCCTAAGTTTCTATGAGTAAGGGAAGATTTGTATTTTGAAGCAAAAACAATCTTTTGATAGTTGATTTAATGGATCTTAAATAAACTTGGAAGAGATAAAAGCTTCCAGTAATATATATTTTAAATCATCCTACCTAAATGAACGTGCACATCGAAAAAGAATATATTCCCAAAAAGTTGTTAAAACATGTCTGCTTCATTCCCATCGCATAGGGGTCTGGAGGAACGAAGATTTCGGAGGCCTCAGTAAAAATACGCTTAAATATTTTCTGCCTGTTTGTCTTGCCATGCATGCTTCCTTCTAGGTTTATGTTTCCAGGGAATGGGAATACGGATACTATATCCTCCGTCCATAACATAATACCGTTGCGAATAGGGAACCGTTTGTAAACTTTGCTTTCATCTTTTCCCCAACTAGTTTGCAACTGGAAGGAATGATGTGATAGAAATAAAGATGGCAATAAATATTAATAAATTTCGTCCCTCGCATGTTCTCTTTCCCTTTTCCTCCTGTATTCTAGCCATCTCCTTCAACTTTCAAGTAAACATGACGGACGCCTTTTTCCTCCGTTTTGTAAATGTTTGCGCAATTGTGTTCCTGTCAGACACTTGCTACTGCAAAGTCAAACAAGAAACAACAAAATTCCAAGTCAGCCTTTGGAGTTAGCAGTTTCCGAAACTATGAACTAACGAGTTTGAGATATTTAGAGAACTTAACCGCACAAGCTCTTGAAAACCAACCGAGTGGAGCGTGTTAGTGTTATCGACAGCCACGCATACTTTTATGAATAACAAAATATTGTTTGTTTTTACAAATAGCAATAAAATATAAACATGTCAACCCAGCTCGTTGTTGCCCTTTTCGTTATGCATTAAATATCATGGTGACATGTACGGGCCATAAGGGGTCATATAACAAGAACTTTTAGTATGACTCGACAAAGCTGTTATTATTATTATTATTAGAATATTTGAATTCAAAATATTATAGAAGACAGCTGTTATATTCAGATGATATTAATACTATAATGAACAATTTAAGAATAATTTTAATTTCCTATTCACAGTATGCGCCAATCAAAAATACTTACAATTAGTAAAGAGTGAAAGTAAAAAGTACCTTTCTCTTTTCAATCTTTAAATTGCATAATGAATTCTTCAAGTAGGTAATGGATTTTACAACAGGAAAACTTTCTCCTGTATTTAGATTTTAGTGATTGCTGCTAAAAAGCATATAAATTAATCATCCATTGCCATTTCAAAGATAAAAGTATGGAAAACATGGAAAACAGGCTGAGAATGGTACTAGTGGTAATTCTGTGTAGTTGTTTCTGTTTTATAGATTATTTTATATCCTTACCAAAAACTGTCTGCCTATGCGTGGCATTTTAAGTGAATCATAATATGAATTTTACATTATCCACTAAGTGCTTGTGATTCTTGAGCCTAAAGCAGCACATTATTGAACATTAAACGAAAGTATAAATAATATATGACCTATCTCCATTAATAATTTTAGCACAATCCCGAAGGACGGGAGTTTGTATATAATTTCCTACATGCATAATATGGAAATCTAACTTTTATACTCATGTCATAAGTATCCATCACCCATAAACGGTTATAAAATACTAAAATCCGCAACTAAATAGTACGCATTACCTCCATCGGATGCCTAAAACCCATTTATTTTAGATTTCAGTGTTCGAGGCAATAGTCAATACTAACGAGGCTCATATCTACAGTTCAGGGAAGCCAACTAAAAAAGAAATTCAATTTTGGCTTGAAATGTCATTTGCGATAAACTCAATACAGTGGAAAATATGAAATAGGATAGTTGAATTGAATGACACATCCCCGCAGGTGTTTTAGTAGTTTAACCTACGCTATATCGAAAATCATGAGTGTGAAAGTTATCTCGGGTGGGAAAATACTTGGAAAGCCTAACAGTAGAAGCGAAAGGCAGTCTGTTCTGTCTGTAGTTGGAGTTCAATAGACGTCGTCGTGTTTAGTTTACATATCTGTAATATGTATCTATACAATATGCTTATAAAAGATATAATATCTTTTAGATAACATACAGTCTACATACAGTCAATACTTTACTGCGTAAATGTGATTGCATTTCCAATTTTCATCCATCTCCTGTCTGTCTTTCGTAGATTCAACAAGAGTGAAATAGATTCAGCACGTACGGACACTTTACTGTATAAAGATACAGATTGATGTGTATATTTATGGAAGATACAGTTTGCCATATTTTATAGGTCACTGCCCATAATGCACATAATAGTATATGTATCCTATCCTGTCGTATCCAGACAAATACAGGGTACACCAGAATAACGAAGTCACAGGTCAATTTTTGTTAGAATGTCTGCTTCGATTATGTTATCACAACTAAATTTTTGTTTAGGCACCGTAAGGTTAACTTAAGGGGGACTCTATATATAGTTAGCATGGATAGGAGAACGGGTCACCAGTGCAAGTTAGACAAAAGTTGGTCACACATTCTGAAAGATCAACTTTCTGGCTAGGGCTCTTGTCCGAGATTTTTTTAATTTTGTTAATTTTTATGGCCTGAAATAATTTTTGAAATAAAATGGTGTAGAGTAAGGATTTACATGGGAAGATGTATAAACACTATTTAAAAGGCACTTACAACTAATAAAATGCATATATCGCGGTCATAAGTCCTTCAAAATTGTGTGCTCTTTAGAATGCGCCCATTTACAACTCTCTACGATGAGCCAAAATTGCGATCTCCTATCCATAAGAGAATTATTATTTCTCCATAAGAATAACACGTAGAGAGAAACTCGGAGAAAGTAAAATCTATTCCTCCACCAATGAACGGATGCAAATCACGCGCGAAATGCTCTATTCTAGTCACCAACGAACCCTTAAATTGCTATTGAATTCAGTATCTGAATTTCTTGTTGAATAAAATAATTATTATAGAATTAAAATCTAGTAGTAGTGAAAGCTGAAGTGAAAGCATAATGTTCGGTATACTTTGATGCTAACAGTTGTATGTTGATGTGAAAGTATAGCAATGGACTACTTGTAAATCTCAAAGCATCTGTATCTAAGTAAAAGTAGACACTATACACACTTTTGCATGCTTTATAATACACTACTAAGCATATTATGCATACACAGACTCTGAGCGGAAATGTGCTCCTGATAGACGACGTATTTGGAGAACTTTATCTTTCTGATGGAAATATCATGTTTTGCGTCATTTATACATAAACTGTGTATTACCTGGATAATACTTCTATAGAGCTATATAAAATTGTGTTCTTGTTCAGTAACTTATTACACGAGTAGGCACATAGTGAAAGATGGAAGTCTAAAGTTCAGAGAGTTTAGTTTCCAAGCTATTAACTTTAGTACGTCTACTCAGTACGTATTATTTGTAACATGCCTAACTGTATGCCAAAGCCAACTGTAACGAAAGTGCTGATAAGAGATGGATACGAATAACATAGTATTTATATACCCACTCTCCATTTGGGTGCCTTTCTACTACTATGCAATAATATGATATAGCGAAAGGAAAAGTTACTACCATCATTTTGTCGACAGATAGGTAAAGTTAAATTGACGCAACATTGGAGTTCTCTGCTAAATACTAAATACACTGTATGTGATCTGACAGATCGCAACTCTCTAGAGTGGGAAAAGAGAGGAATCGTGATTCCTGTTCGCTCTATTAGATTTACCTCCCTATTTGTATTTCTCTTTTAGTATTGCACATAAAAGATGGTGATGCTGATAATATAAACTGGATGTAGACAAATATACTTTTGGCTTTGCTTTATAGTATAAGTATAAATGTAGTGCATTTACTTGTGTGTTAATGTTATAGTTACGTTTATGCATTTATGTATGTATTAAGGAAAGGTAGATTGGCTGGTGTATAATTGAGTTTATTGTGAATGTTTATAGGAACTCGGTGCGACTGGCGATCAGGAAAATAATGTATGCCCCTGGGAAGCAAGGAGAACAGCCATCAGTGGAAGTCTCCAAAGAGTTTATGATGTCGCCAAATAAATTACATCTGGAAGCATCGCTGGATAAAGAACTGTATCACCACGGAGAGTCGATCGCTGTCAATGTTCACATAGCCAATAATTCCAATCGGACGGTAAAGAAAATCAAAGTGTCAGTACGCCAATTCGCAGACATCTGTCTGTTTTCCACAGCCCAGTACAAGTGTACCGTTGCAGAAATCGAGACTGAGTGAGTTTCTCATCTTTTTTACTCCCTCGCATTCTAGGGCCTTCCTATTTAGTTTAAATTCTACTAAATCTCACTATCTACAGAATCTATTCCTATTTGGTATGGTTCCTGTGAACCATTCTTCTACTACAATATGTACATTGTACGAAAGCGACGGGCTAAATGTATATCTTTGGATCTCGTAGACAGATCTCTTTAGCTCCCCTTCCCGTCATCCTATATAATATTTACTTACTTCTTACTTATCTCTACTATAAAAGTAGAGCAGAGATGTTATTTCATATCATATGTATGAAAAGTTTGAAAGAAAATTCTTGCGTATACTTTAACACTTTCATAGAATAGTTTTACTTCAGAATTATGGTACTTATTACAACAGTCAGCACTAGCACAAATCTAAAGGGAATGATAATACATGTAAATAATGAGACATATCTGTAATAGAAATGTAGTGCAGAAATGTTCTGATATTATGAAAGGAACAGGCCTAGGACATGTAGGTAGGCTCGCAATGTTCAGATATGTCTATGACCGAGACTTAAGTACAATTTTCACACATATCGGACTTTGTTGCAAATTTTTAAATGTTACGGTAATTATTATTCAAGTTAGAATTATAAATGGCTTGAT
This sequence comes from Tomocerus mixtus, assembly GCA_034694165.1. Lineage (NCBI taxonomy): Eukaryota > Metazoa > Arthropoda > Collembola > Entomobryomorpha > Tomoceridae > Tomocerus > Tomocerus mixtus. The sequence continues at coordinate 46,545 of JAQFYC010000755.1, forward strand.
TGCAATAAAGTTAGTCAAACTGGCAACTGTGTATGTGCTATTGTGTTTTGGAATTTAATTTTGAAGTATTTTTCTTCTTATGAATGGACACTTTCATGCATACTCTTATTTTGAAAGGTCTTGCATGTCCGAGCCCTTGCTATGCTGCATATAAAAGTTAAGGGAAGTGGGGTTTTATGTATTATACAAGATGATTAATAGCGAGATGCTATTGTTATGCGTACTGTGAACTACATAATAATGTAGTAACTTTAGCTATGGTCTGTTCTATAATTTATTGTTACATTAGAATACTATCGTTGCCATCATTTGCGAGTTGGGAGAGAAAACTCGCTCGAGTAGACACCAGGGAGTGGATTCAGGGACTATTTATGACCGTCATAGCAACTAATTCGGGCTAAATCTAATTCACAATTGTGAGACTT
>JAQFYC010000756.1:0-46944 GCA_034694165.1 Tomocerus mixtus
ATGCATAATGTTATAAATGTTTCATTTATATTATCATACCTAGACCACCACAACACAATAACAAATATCCAATGTGTAAAGAATATCAAATCTCATCAGAGCTAAGTAAAGCTAAGCAAGTTGACTTTCATACCTTTCTCACATTAATACATAAATTATAAACTAATACATGTGCAGAAGTGAAATGAATTTTCTAATTGACATAGATGACATGCGAAAATCTGATTGTGAACTTAAATGACTTTTGCTTATGACCTTGCTGTGTATGTACATTTATAAATGTTTAGGTATTAAAATTAAATGTGAAGGTATGTATGTACACAGATTTCGATTTCTCATGTCGAGCTATAGCTATGTATATAAATAATGTCTAATTTTGTATACTATACATACTTAAGTATAAGAGAAGAATTAGAATGATAAAAATACAACATACTTACATTTGTATTTATTTGTATGTGCAGGACAGACAGGAAGGTTCTTAGTTGCTACAATTCTATTCTAATTCATACACAAGTTAATTGTTGTCTATGTTTTCGAATCCTTTGAGAGCGAGGGGGCATATCTTTAATCTTTAGGTATGTAATATAATATTGTGTCTGTGACCATAAAAATAACATGAATAGTAATATGTATCACATCGTGAATATTTAATTTAACATTCAAGTGCAAGTACCTACATGAGAGTTTCTCAAAGCGATATTGTATTTTATAACAATATAAAAATGCAAAGACATAATACTAATAATACAATTATTTAAACTCCTTTTATTATTTGAGAACAATAATTCTTAGGATTCAATCTTCTGTATGGATATGCACTATAGAGTCACCAGTGGGATAGTTAAGGTAAAGGTCGTGGAATAAGTACTTCAGTTGATAACAAAAGATGAGGGTGGTCAGTGGGTTGGTATTTGGGATGAGTTTCTAAAGCGGAAAACTGTAGGAGCTCAAACAATCAATTTAATTGTTTAATCCAGGGGAACAAAAGGAAAAAGTATTAAAGAATCATTCTGTCTAGCCATGGCATGCTATGCATTCAATTGCATATTAACTTATATGTATGTGTAGGTATTAATAAGTATTAAAATAGTTTGTACATACTACACTAGTTTAGCTTACGATTAGTGTAGGTCGTCTCATTTTCGTTTTCCATAGTGCAGACCAGTCATAAGTCAGAAAAACCTTGAATGTAAAAGATGCAAGGAACTTTTTAGTTATTTTGCTTCTAAACTAAATAAGTTTCCCTTCCTTTTTAATTTGTTAATACTCGCCAGTTGGCCCCAGTCGTGTCAAAAGTAATCTAAGCATTGAAATAATAAATTAGATTAGGAAATGGTGTAGTAATTCAAAATAAATTCCCATATTCAGTTTCAATGTTCAAGTTGAAGCATGAGCCAAGTGCAAGTCAAATGAAACTTGAACTTTGAATTAGCATGTGTGATAAGATATATTGTACCGTTGCAATAGCTAAAGAAATAGTGGGTGATGAGATTTCACGTGATAACAGACAAATTGCAAATATTTCCACAGATAGTTCCTATAAATGAGAGTTGAGAGGAAGGAAGAAGAAGGGAAAGACAGAATAATAACTTAGATTCTAATGAGACAGCTTGGGAAAAAATTTATGTGTATACCTACTGATGATGAGCATGATTTCATATTCATTTTATGCAGAAATAACGTCAGCACAAACTCATGTATGGGTATCTTTTCTATTTATAATTATTACTACATCCATGCATAAACCCTGTATATACACGCCGTTAGGCTACTAATATTTGTCTGCATTTTACTCTCAAATTATTCTTTTGAAAATTAAGTGCAGCTTACTTCAAGTCCAGAAATGCTATTTGATCATACGTACACTTTAAACTTTAAACTACTAAATTATGATAACAAACTAAGACAAGAATTAAAATTCGCACACATAAGTCACAACAACTTACAGATTTCTGTCATTGCACGTGGAAATTGCTTAAAATGTGTGTATCTGTACATGGCTGTATTTAGAATAGTGGGTTGACTATAATAAGTAGGTAAATAACTCTCTCCTTTTTGAAATATGAACTAGAAATTTTATTTTTCATCCTGTAACTAATACATCAATTCTTCAGCAATAAACATAAACACCCCCATAGGAAATTAGTTATAAAATTTTATCTATAATTGCCTGATCAAAATTAAAGATAATGTAAATTTGAAACATAGTCAAGCGAAATACAACTCAAGAATACAATATTATTCAGTTTTTACACACCCCCCGATAGTTATTAGAAACTTTATGTGTTACCACATGGTATGCTGCATGTCTACAAACGGCAGTATCAGTAATAGTATTTTTCCGAGAGGAATACAAATAGCGGTATTGTTAATACTATTAGCAAAATGAATCCCGACTATGTTTCGACTCTTCCTTTTCCTTAAAGTTAAATAGCTAAGCTGATGTTATTGTTATTTAGCATTGCAACTTATATCTGCTTTGTACTATGTAGTCTTCCCATTTCAATTCCAAGCCGGATCTACTTATTATTTAAGTAAAGTAAGTGTAGCTGTCGGCATTTAATATATAACTATAATGTGTATGCATACAAGTAATATGCTTAGGCATTATTTGAAGGTGAAACGAACTAGTTGGAGAGTTAGTCTTCTGTATTATGATTATGAATGCTTGCTACGTGTAAATTACTTTGTGTAAGTGTAGTTTACTTAATTGTTTAGTTAGCTTGCGTGTACCATAGCATTTGCAAGAGTATTTACGTTGTGCTGTAAATTTGCGAGTACAATCTAGAAACATGTATGAACTATGCAATTCATATTGATAGTAAAAAGTGCAATATTCTGTAAAAACATTTAGTAGGTCGACCAGGTAAGTATTAGGAAGGAACTTTGCAGAATATTGTTTACAAAGCAGAATTATCTTTTTATGTGATTTGATGTGATGGGGTGTTGATGTGAAATGTTGTTTTGCTGCGTTGTCTTATTTTTCTTAACTAAGGCAAGTTTCTATGTATCAATTTAAAAATTGGGTTGAATGTCCTATCTGCCCGTATTTTATTCACAACGCCAAGCCAAGTGGTAAATAGATAAAAACGGGCAATTTTTTAATAACGTCCCTTTTAATAACTACGTGATGAGGATGTGCCCGTGGTTTTTTCTGCTGAGAAAAGTTGAAGTTTATGCATCATCGGGTGGGCAAGTGGGCAGTTATCCATTCTTTATGGATGATTTAACTTTAACTGCATTGCATGCATGTACACAATAATATTATGTTGTTCCAATATTTTCCCAAACACCAGAGATCTTCTCTAATACCCAATGGATGCAATATTACATTAAGATAAGTACATAAAATTGCATTATTATTATTTCTTGTTATGTTTCGGACACTCGTTAACATTAACGATTAGCTATCATCTCCTCTGTCAGTCCAGTCCAGTCCATGCAAGTCTACTCAATAATATTGAGTTCTTCATCCTTCGTATCGGAATTCTTTCTAAATACAAGAAAACACAAGAAGATTAAGAACGTTTTTGAGATTGTTGTGCTGGTTAGGGTATATTTGTTAAAGTATTGATTCCTTGGAGTCAGAAGTCAGAACCAAAGCCAGTTCACCTACAGTTAATAACTGACATTGTCCTATGGTGTTGATCTTTGTGTAAACAAATCTTTGAACTATTAATTGCTATCCTAATGGTTCAAAGGATATTTTACACGCAAATTGGTTCAGTTTAAAAAGTAAGTGTGTGTATAAGGATGTGGTTGTTATTGTTTTTACCTTGTCATGTATTGTACTTTATACAAGATACAAATATGGTTCAAAATACTTATTATCTATATTGTACTTTGAACTAGTAGAATCTTTTGTGAGTTGAAATATTTATCTACTAGCCAACATAATAAAGCTAGAGTGGAGATTACAAATACAAAATGAGAAGAGGACAACCGAACACTGCAAAGAGTAGAGAGGAAACCCGTTCCAATCCAGTTATGCTGTGTTTGCGTAGTAAATTCGTGTCGGTGTTGTGGAGGCAAGTCAAAGGGAAATCGGATATCGAATACTACTTATTAACTAATGGTTAATAAGGTAATAAGTTAATTTCTCTATAAAATATTATCATGCAGTATGAAGTTCATTCCTAGGTTTCTGACCCTAGTGGATGGATAATCTCAGCTTGGCGCTTCCTTTAACTTTTAACTTTTTCGTAGTTAATCTCAAGCTCAACTGAACTGAACTTCAGCTAAGCTCAAGTTTCAAGTGTTAATCACCATCCCCATTTTAATATCCTCACTATTTTCAGTCTTTACTTTACGTAGTATACATTGTAGTATTTACCATACAATACAATCCGATGATTTAATAAGCACGCACCATTATCAACAATCAACATCAACGTTAACTGACGATAAGACGAGACATCACATGGTCTAGTTCTGGTTTATTCTGGCTTAGCAATTTTATAATATAAACTGAGCAAACCAAGTCAGCACCCTGCAAGACAACATCCCCATACGCATACCAGATTCGTACACAATACAGCCTCATTCTCATACCTAAAACTTGATTAATAATCTGGCTGTGTAAGATAATGTAAAATGAACGTACGTACGGATACGTGCCTTTGCCTGCTGTTACATAATAATCTGGTGTATGTTGTTGGACTTAATGTTAGTGTTAGTTTCCCTGTGTCCTTATAATAAAGAATTCTATGGCATGCCATACACGTAGATGTATATAGTATGCATGTATGAATGTTAAAACAAGAAAAATACTTAGCAGTGCCTTTTAAATATTTTTTGCAGGGTGGAAATAGACAATGAAGCTGAAGTTAAGTCAACTAAAATAAAACCATATGTAGTGTGTGTGTGTTATTATCATTATTATGCACTACAGTTGTTCTATGGGACGCAATAACCTCTTTTGGTTTTCTTTCTTGGAATAAAAACTGTAAATTATTAAATAGTAGCCTTCGCAGTTTGTGTGGATGTAATGGATGTAAGAATAAGGTTATGTAATGTTACAAAGTTAGGTAGGTTTGCTTGGCCATTAACAGGCTGGGAAACTAGGAGGCAGATGTCCATAGATAGTTTGACTGATGGCACGGCACGTGGCACCGCAAAGGCATCGTCTTACATTCGACACATGGAACCAGCACATTCCATTTCAGTATGGAAGGATAAAAACGAGAATTAAGGATTTTAAAGCTACAGATGGCTAGCTGAATTATTGTAGCCCGTTCTGCCAGGCCAAGTCAGACAAAGCCAGCCAGGCGTTGTTACATAATATTATTGTGTATGTATTTATGTACATAAGTACATATGTACATAGTAATACAACGGAGTTTGTAAGTTCACCAGAATTCATGATTGTTAACTTAACTTGATTTTTGTACGTCTCTTCTCGGGTGGCTTGGTTTCCCTGTAACAACAAGTTAGTCAGAGTATTTGGCTCCACGTTCCGTTTGACTTTTATATATTTGTAATACAAAGAACGTTCGACCTTCGAAATTAATAAGATTATTGTTACTGTTTTTCCACTGAAGTATGAGTATAACCTCCCTTATGCAATCACATGTTAGATTATGTTGTGTTCCTTAATGTGATTAAATACGCCATATGTGGAGTTTGAATTTGAATTGAGCAGCAGATAGGACAGGTCAGAAATCTGAAATGTAAATCTAGACCTACTGTAAAATTAAAATACGGGAATTCTGCATCCATAGATTTATTTCTGTAAAATTACGATTTAAATCCCTATTCATTATTTACTTACTCTACAAAAGAGCTACATAAAGGAAAATAAATCCGGCAGATAAAGGTTGCGGGAATTAGGGTTTACTTATATGACCAATGGAATGGAACGAACAATTCTGCAGTTTAAAGGGAAATTGATCTCGCTAGAAATGATCTTGTGCTCTGCTTTTCTGTTCTTCTGTGAGTGATGTGTGTAATGAGGCAATGAAATTTCTTTTAGACTCAAGACTTCCATAAGGTTTCAATAAAATATTTTCACCTATTCAAATTGCAATCCAATAGAAGAAATGTAAGAACGTGCTCTGGGTCTGATGTGAGCCCACAGAATTTTCCTCTTCAATAAGACTTTTAAGTACAAGTCAAATTAGGATTACACTCCACAATACAATCAGTTGCCCTTTAGGTATCTTAACAATGTAGAGGTTGAATTTAGTACACAAAAAGGATATTATACCTCCTTTCTGTGCAGCTGCTCTCACTTCAAATTTATATGTAAGTAAATACCAAATCATGGAAAAGGTAGTCATTTTTTATAGGAGATACTATTATGTATTTAGTATTCTGTGAAATGAAATAATAGTGTGAAGGTATTTCATTGTTCTACAATATTTCCATTTGTTCTGTATACCGGCATTATGTATAAAGAAACTTGAAACGGTTCGGTCATCATTAAGATACTTAAAGTTAAGCAGATAAAATATCTAGCTTAACTAATAACTAATATAGTTGGCCAGTTTGTATGTATATTTGTATATATGGATATGGATCACTCACGAGTAAATCTATTCCACCAAACAAAAAATCTTAAGAAGCTCATGCAACATTGTCTTTAGATTTCCTCGTATAATTCATCCAAGGCAGGGGAAAGGGTACGTGCCCTGAGTGTAAATGATTCATTCCATTTTTCACCACCTGCCCTGACTTTACCTGAATCATCCTTCTGTAATCTCACCCCGTTTCCTCAATTTATTCACTCAATCCAACAGGACACGCGCTACTGGACTGGAGAAAGAAACTCATTGCGTATATTTGTATAGGTACACACAGAACAGAGACTTACATTACTTTGACATAACTTCTCAGATAACAACTTACATTAATGTTGTCTACCAGGTAAACTAAATAAGACAAGGTATCTGTAGCTATGTAGTAGTATCTAAATTAACTTTACACATATCTGATACTGTTACCTGTATTTGTATTCGTTCAGTGCCTTTTTCAGCATGTGAAAATAAAGGTTTACTTTACGTATTGCGTAGGTAGGTAGGTAGTTAGGTATTTGTTAAAAGCAGGATAAAAGTTGCACGATTCCTTTGTATTTCTGTATTTCTGACTCCTGACTTCTTGGCGATGGTAATACATGGCAGACAGGCAGGGAGATCTAATGATAATGAGAATGGTTGCAAGGGCTTAAAAGGAAGAAGCTGTACTTATAATATCTGTACTTGTAGTTAAGGAGTCAAAGACAAGCTCATAAATTGGCCACTGAGAAAGATTTTGGCACTTAGCTTAGGTTAAATTTTGGGCTTGTCTTTGCATGCTTTTGTTATGTTTTGATGTTGTGCCATGTGTTTTCCTCGCTCAGAGCACGACATGATGGGATCTCACCGGCATGCATTGCCTCTTACTTATTAAGGAACAAAAGAATGTTAAGAAAATGTGGAAAATAATAAACGTAATGAAGTCTCGTATTCATAAGACTTTAAACAGAACAATAATATAAACAATTTCATAATTGTACTTACGTGAAGTAATTTAATATAGTTAGCTATCGTAGCAGACACAACAGACAAATATAGCTCATTAGCTGTTGACATCCGACGAAATAATTTTCATTAGTTAAAATATAATTTTATGTGAATGCATCTTAAATAGTTTATTTTAGCCATGTGCCTTCTTTGACAGTTGATTTGAATACAGAATTAATATGTTATTATGGACAAAGAAAAGTAATGACTAGAATTTAATAACGACAAAAGTAGTTGTGTGAATGCAAGAATTTTTTCATATCTTCTAAAGAAATGCGATATGTCTTATCTTATCTGACAGAAGTCTAAAGTGTAAAATTCCATTGGTGATTGGAAGGAAAAATCGAAGTGGGAATGGGAAATGAATGGGCGGAGAAGCTACCACTTTGTCTTTGCCAAACAAAGTTCATGTTTTTTACTCACCTTTACTCACAATCAGGACCACAACAGGCAGAAGATTCTATTCCTCTTTAAAAAATGACTGCTAAGAACTCCTGACTTTGCTACTCGTAAATACCAACATAATATCTCTTATAAATCTTTTTCTCTGCACATAATGATGACATTACGTAATACTGCAGAATAGCTGCACTGTATCATGCACAAATGCATACATTGTAAAATTGTTGCGGAAAGTTAAAGAAAGTCTTTGGCAGAAAGGAAATAATATAATGATTATGATTATCTCTAATGTTTTTGCATTTATCAAGTATATTGTTTTGATCAAGTGTACAAAACATTATCAATATGCATACATAACATATTTAGAAAATTATTTAGATACTGCATTGGAATATGATTCTCGTGGTCAATAACATAACATGTCAATTACATAACATTAGTATCCACATGGATAAGGATGGGCAGTTACCTAAGTTATGCGTTTGTATTTTGTTAGCTGTATTTTGCAAGATAATATTATGATACATTGTGCATTTGTAAAATTGCACATTAGAAATCTTATAAAGACATTGGATTGGATCTGAAATTGAGAATGCATCAGCTAAAGAAGAATATAGTAGCTAGGTAAGGTTCCTCTTGTTCGTAGTCTTGTATTTGTTGGTAGGAATAAATATTCCATACATGAACAATGATGTTCATTTAAATTAAATTTCTGTTGTGTGGTTGTTCCCACGGTAAAATAGGAAAAGTATTCATTTCATCTGCCTTTAATTTCTCTACTGTGAAAATGAAAACTCATTTACTACATAAAGCACATTAACAACATAAGTATATAAGAATTTAGACATACGTATGGTGTGTGGAGGTTTCCTTATTTTAAATTTACGTCAGCGTTAGGACTTGTTATAAGACTTGCTTACGTCTACTTTGTAGGAGTTCAAATTTTACAGAGTGCCATATAGTCAGGTCAAGCCGGGTACCAGACCAGACCACATAACTTGACTTTCAACGTAAGATTACGTAATTTATTTATGTGTAACTTACTTTATTATACTGTAGTACTGTGCACATGCAGTATTTGATACCTTAGCTTACCTCTATGTTGTAGTAAGTAGATTAGAGTGCGTATTTTATTTTATGAGATAAATACATAGAGCTATTACGTAATGACTAACTAAACTAAAGGAAAGAAAAGTGAGTGTGTTTGATAAGTATGACGGTGGTTTGGTTTGGTCCGTGGATTGGAGTGCAGGGACGAGGATCGAGACAAAGTGCAAATCCACTTTTTGCTCACATTTATTATGATTTGAGCGCTTCGATTAATGTCCATTAGAGAAGAGGTTGAACTGAACGTGTTTTAGAATCGCACTTTTCTTGTTCTATTGATAACTGGATGAGCCACTAAACAACTCGTCGTCGAGAGCAATTGATTTCATTGCAGTCAAGAGTCAACTCAACTCTCAACTTCAAATGCACTGGCTTTATTCTAATTTATTTCGTATGCAATACACTTATTCGTAATATTAAAATATACAGTGCATATACATTATAACTTTGTATTGGCATTATTTTCTGCAAATCTTCTTCTTTTCGTTTATATAATATACTGTAAGTGTATATTAGCAATATGTTATGTAACATACTTTTGTAATGTAACTCTGTCTGTCTGAAAGTCTGAGCTGAAGTAGTTATGTAATCCAATCCCGGTAGGTATTTAGTATAACACAAATACCTACGTTTATAATATTTCCTGTCTGATTTTTTCAATGGTCGAAGCATGTCTTGTATTATATAACAAGAGTGCGGGAACTTGATTGGAATCGAATTTATATTACATAAGAACTTGAATATTGATATTCATTTAAGAATTCTCGGAGATAAAGTATGCCTTGTTAGGATATTGTATAATATTTCAATGGCTTAGCACTGAGAATGAAATGAAATGCAATTCCTACATCCTGCAGTGTCAAAGATATCTGCCCTAGTCTGGCTCTGGCTGGTCAGGTTTTATGTTCTTTCTACCTACTACAATATATAGGTACATACCATAATATGCTAAATAATAGTCTGGTTCTAGTCAGGATGTTGAATGTCGACTTACAATGTGGATGTGAACGTGAGCTTGAACTTGTTGTGTTATAAGGAATATTGGTATTGGATATTAAATTATAATATTGTCTCGTCGGCTCCTGTGTCTTCTGGAAAGGGATTTGTTCCTTGTTCGTGGGATTACAAATGACTATGAACTGAAATGCAGGAAAGAATGTCATGCAATAATAACCATGTACTAGGTATTTGGTGTGTAGTGTATATAATGCTTGCTGACATACATAGCCATATATTATTACACTATTGTCTATGGCATATAAACCTTAAATCTACGAATTGTGGAAAGACGAGGAAGAATAAGTAATTTGAAAGGTGAACTGAAACAAAGTTTATTTTATTTGAGGGGAGGGCATTGCATTGTGTTCTTGTGTGGCATTGTCATTATCTCTATGTACACAAGATACGCGTTAACAGACAGATTATAAAGTAATACTATTATTATTTACTACTATTACTACTTCATCGGATTCCGGGTGAATTTCTAACAAAGATCATTCTCACATATACATATACACACTATATAAATATTAGTATCCCATTATTTCAATGCTATATAGGTACAATTCACCTGCTTATGAAATTTTTCATCTGTATCATGGCAAATAGATGCTTATACTACTTAAATCCTCGTATATTTACTGAACATGGATTTATACATGTGTGTTTAAGTATTATATAATATTTATTGCGGATCCATAACATGGATGCTGGAATCTGTAAGTATCCATATGCATTATGTATACGTAGGGGAAAAGTGTCAGGGAGTTCATCGGAAAGTTAAGCCAAGCTACTTACCTTGTCGTAAAGCAGTCAAACCGTCCTTCCTCCTATCGTCCATTGTATTCCTCGTCGTATTTTACAATAATGTATGTTTAAGATAGGTATTAACATTCTTGGGACTATGTCCTTTGTATAAATGTATATTGCATATATACACATTTTTATGTATTTCCATGTAGCACCAGACCACTCTTTTCCATCTGATATTAATTCCCTAAGTAGGTACTAATGAGAAATGAACGTGTCGTGTCTCTCATGTGAGCCTTTTCTCTGAAATTCAAACTAAAGTTGAGATAAGACGACATTTTAGTATTTGTATGTACCTATAGGTAAGTAAGTTATATCTAAATAGTTTCTATGTATTATTTATCTATAGAGAAAATATTTATATGTATGTACACACTATTAGCTACGGATATTGTACTGTATAAATAAATACGTTGCTACATTAGAGTAGAGATGATATTGTGAACTTATTGTTAGAAGGTGGACTGGGCTGGCTTAGATGACTGGACAGTACTGTATGCATTCTGTCATAAAGATAAAAGACCTCACACATTCTACCGGCTGCCGCTATAATTTGCATATTATTATTATCTCCCTCTTCTTGTAATAAATCCTGTCCAAATTACAGTTTAATGTAATTTAATGCACTTATTCAAATGGAGATAATAAGCTACATAGTTGAATGGCATGGATATGGCTATTGCGAGGCATTTCTCCTCAGATGACAACTTTGTAAGTATGTGCATTACCTGAGTATGTTACTTAACTTATGTGTACTGTTTACTGTATCTTCTAAATTCAATTCCCTCTTTTCTACATTTTTTCTGCTACACGACAGAGTAACGTAATTTGTGTTCACTTGATTTTGCTTCTTCTTTGTCAGATAGGATACTGCAGTCATTGTCACAGTCACAATTGTTTTATGTACAAGTCAAATTGAATCTCAAGATCGATCGTTCACCCGTGGACTGAAAACACCTGAGAATATTTGTATGCAAAAATTTTGGATTGTTGTTTTATGCATAAATACATGAAATTATATCAAAATAGATTCTGTATTGTTACACCATATTATAATACTTGTTACTTGTTACATGGAAGACAAAAGTTGTACAGTGAATACAGTAGTACTACAGTGATATTATATTATGTTGTAACAAAGTAGCCTAGGTAGGTATATGGGTTGTTGAGATGATTATGATTATGAGGATGAGACGAAAAGGGATTCATTGTGTCACACTCGACTGCTTCTAAATAATATAATAATATATTTTCTCACGGAAAAATGAGGTATAGGTAGTTATGTATGTAGAATGTAAATTTAAAGTGTTTGAAAACCACGGCCACGCCACGCCAACAGAAACATCAACCATAATACATACAAAGGAATAGGCACAATCAAAAATCTACCCGAAACGAGTTTTTTGTTTGCATAGACGCTGTAAATCAACTTGACTTTACTGGATTGCATTGGTGACCAAACTTTTAAGCACGACAGATTTTTCGGCAAACAGGGTTTTCAGCAAAGGTTATATTTCAGACGGATTAAAGATTAACTCCCGGGCTATGGTCTAATCTTTCTTTTGTTTCTTACGGTTCTGAGTTCCAAAAAATAGCCTGGTTTGACAATTGTCTGAATTACAATCATTTAGAATGCATAGGGATACGGCACGGCAGTAAAGTCTGTCTTGCTGAAAAGTCCGCTTGCTGAAAAGTTAGCTTTGCTGAACACCCATGGAACCATTGCACTTCCTCTCCCTTTTGCAAAGAAAACGAAATGAAAACCGTTCCTTTATTTTGCATTCGTTTCTACTGTGCTATACAAATACTCCTCTACTCACTGTCATAATACTATCATGATCATGAATATTGTACTGTACTCCTCCTTACATAAAAAGTATTATGAATAATAATAATAATCAGTTTCTGAACTGTGGTTTGGTTTGCTATGATGTAGATATATTATTTCTTTTGATATAACTACAGTCTACAGTATGAGATTATTACAATATTTTTGTTAGTTCTATTCCAACAGTCACAATAAGAAGTTCAGGTATCTGTATTTTAGTATTTTTTATTTTGGCGAACTGGACATACCTCTGTCGTCATTCTATTATAAATATTGCCTCTGTAATGCAAATTCTAGAAGCTACTGTGTTAGGTTTGCTATTACAAGATTTTTGTTGGCAAATGTTTAATGTTGGTAAATGTGTAGGTACGTGAGTATTGTATAGAGTATAGAGTACGTAAATATAAGTAAGTTATATGTATAAGACAACGTAGTGCAAAAATGTGGATATGCCACAATGATTATTTCATATTTACTTTTGCTTTCTTTGCATTTCTTCTGCTGAGCATACAAATGACATGAGATTTGTTTGCACAACGCAAAACACAACAACTTCACTTATCTTTTCATTTTTCTACGTGTGAAAATAGGAAATAAGCTTCGTTTGCTTCTTGCTAACTTATTTACTTCTTATTAAATAGTTAGGATTGTCTATACAATAGACAAGGCACCTTAGCTTTAGCTTAGCGTTTCTTCTTTGCTATTATGATTTTAGAAACTTTTGCAGAATAAATAAATATCATTGCCTTTTGCATTGATATGCATGTGTATGTATAGTAGTTTCAGCTGAATGTGATAGGATCATACTGCAAACTACGAACAGTTAGCAAATGAGCATGAAAGCCTAAACTAAAATAAATTGTCGCTACCATGTCATGTCAGTACTTCAGCATGAGAGACAATCTGCATACTGTCAAGTAATTGAATTTAATACATAGTTGAGTGAGGTAATCATCTGTCCTGTCCTGTCTATAGAAAATTTACTGATGTGATGTGTTGTTATACTTATACTTATTCTATAAAAGTTAATATGTACCTTAATAAAATGCAAATAGAAATGCATTTGCCTACTAATGTAATGTAATGTAATAATATAAGGATAAGTTAATTCTACCTGAATGTAATGTAATGTAAGTAGGATGCCTGGTGAGAATTACACGTTTGGTGCTCCTGCTTTTGTGCAGCGTTGTAATACCCACAGTATGAAGTATGGAGTAGAATGCATTTTAGTTCGGTCTATCTATCTTCTATGGAATAAGTATCTTATTATGTATAGCTAACTTAAGTACTTAGACTAATGTACACTACTTTAGATAATTATTTTACATGGTATGAATTTTAAATTGCATTTTGCATTCTATTCTATTGAGCTACGTGTAAATAATTTGCTTCGCTCGAAATATCTATTGGTGAGTTGTAGGTAGGTTGTAGCTATTTAGTTGTTCCCTTCGAATTTCGAATACCTTCATCTATCCTTGTTGTGCTGATGTGATGTTATTGTTATTCTATTTAAAAAGCGCTAAATAAATTAAAGTAACATAATAATAATATTAACTGTCCGTAGGATGAAGAAATAATTTCGCTCGCCTTTTATACAGGATACACGTTATTACACATGCAAAATATTTAGTGTCAACACTAACAACACATCGTGAATTGAATGCACATTCAGCTCAGTTCAGTTTAATTTCAATTTCAGTAGTGAGTCTGACAATGAGTCTTAAAATGTATAAGAACCATTTACAATACAAGCTATCATTAATGTATTATCTCTATAAGAAGAATTTTTCTGCTAGCTACTAGCTACACAAAAATCAAAGGTATGTGTATTACACACATTATATATAATATAGTTAGTACAAGTATGCAGCATGCACGTAATAATAAGAATAAGGAATGGAGTATGTAATAATGTAGGTAGTTTGTTTGGGAATTCGTGTGCTTGACCCCTCTGTCTTTCTTCTGGTCTGGTTCTGGTATAATGTGTATTGTAATGGAATGCATTTCTGTGCTTTACTTTAAGAAGCATAATAATATTACTTATAGAAGTTGTTATGAATGTGAATTGCATTGCATTAGATTGCATGCTTTAAAGTTGCCCTATCCTGCTCTGGCCCACTCTGTAGGTTCTTACTTCTTACGTGTGGGAATGTATATATGTAGGTATTATAGTATTATCCTTTCTGTATGTAATATTAAGGATAAGCTGTTTAGATTGTTGTACATACATACATACATTCATATAAGTATGTGATGTGATGGGGTTACCTTTTATTGTATAGTACAGTACATACGTAAGGCTGAAGCTGAATATTCTATGTAGCTTTCTTCTTTATTCAATTTGAGTTTAAGTTAGTGTGCAATCATCGGCAAGCCTGACAATAACAAACAGTAATTCTAGTGTGTGAGATCTTTGAGCAGTTACTTTAAATACTTACCTTTATTTAAAGGTAGTTACTATTAATAGTTTAATAGCAATATTATTGTTGGTAATAAATAGATTGAGATAATAGTTACTCGCTATCATATGTACATAACCATATCATGGTGGAGTATTAGTAAAGTAAATTAAGTAACTCTCAATCTCATTCTCGTCTTCTTCCTGTATATTTACCTATAGGATTTTGATTTTGAATGCTTAATCATTGCTGATGTACAATTAGCCTTTGCCCCGAGTGTGCTATATTGGAGATATAAACTTCTATTACAGTTTACATTACACTACCAAATAAGTCACACAATTAATAGCACATTTGCTAACACATCACATCAGTTCCACTAGATTTAGACAGATGAAGAAAGAGAGAAGAGCCCATCCCATTTCTCGTGAAAGTGAATAAAATTAAGCGTTTCAATTTGCTCTTTATATCCTGAGCTGGATTTAAATAAAATGGAGTTGAATTGAGTGGAGTTAACTAAATGAAGAGGATTTATTTTACTATCACATCTCATCAAAACGTAACTCTGCGTGGCTTCTGACTCCTGAGATCATAAAACCAGAACCTGCATAATACCTAATCGAGGCACTGCGCTTTGTTTTGAATTGTATGTACATATAATTTAAATAAGTAGGAAGATGAGTTTAGTGTTTAGTATCTACTGTTTTTCGTTTTCATAATCGAATTAAATAATTAGAGACTGCCAGGCCAGGGAGAGAGATTGGCAGAGGATTCCGTGAGAAGAGGAGCTAAAGCTACAAATCAAGTCGACTTGAATTAGGAGAGGAGAGTGAAGTGTGGTAATTATGTTCAGTTTCATTTCCAAACTGAGAGAGGAGGCCTTATAAGTAAATTCTTGTGCATTGGATTGGATTTCTGTATTTCCTGGGAAGGAAGTGATTTGGAAAACCTGGTCACGACATGACATGTGCACCTACACAAACTCAAACTGAACTTGTGTCATTCTAACTCTCAAAGTAAAGTGAAGCAAAAGCAAACCAGAAGTTAAGTACAAGTACACACATACATTCTCTTGTATGTATGTAGTACTAAAACCCTTTGTAGTCTTTCGGCAACTTTGCAAGAGAATAGGACTTAAGTGACCGACGGAGCAGCAGACGTCCTTATAATAATAAAACTAGAACTATCAAGTCAACTCAATCCCTATCCACATCCAAAACCAAACCATACAATAATAATAAGTATACAATATACTTACAATACTACTAAATACATATATTTGTAACATACATCCATAAACACTAAATACCATTCATCAGTATGTAGTTGTGAGATAACTGGACATGTCATGCATGACTATGTAGTATATCTATGTGTATAGTAGTCAAGTCACTGATAAGAGACTCGCTTGATCTATTGTAGAATGATGCACTCGCAATGTATTTTATTATATCTCCATAAGCTGGAATGAACAGAACACTGACTGGACATTGATTACGACAAGGAAGAACATTATTTAGCTGTGCAATGCTGAATGCATGTGTATACTATGTACTGTTCAGATAGAAACCAATGCGACATTAGATTACAATACCATTATACCTACTGGATTTATTGTAAATTGTAAAGTGGAATAGTTACAGTATAGTTAGTTCTACATATCTAACTAAATAGGAACACTACTGTGTGAACAGAACTGAGAACATAACATAAAGACAGCCCGAAGAAGAAAAGATATTTGTCCTTTTCCAAATTAACATGAAGAGCAGCATTCCGTCTTGTTGACTTTTGTCAGAGTTCAATGGATGCCTCGTGGATTGGATTGGACTTAACAAATACATACATAGCCTTAACTTAACTTTATTGTATATGGACTTATGATGGACTAACTAACTGTTTAGTGCTCAAGTTACACATTCCCTTTCCTTTACCTTACTGATATGCAGTTGCCCACAATATCAAATCAACACAACACAAGGAAACTTCATGAATAAGATACATACATACATACATAAGCACTTAGAGTGGAGTTTAGTTAAGACAGAATTTAGAGAGCACTTTTGTTCTTGTGCTTTGGTGTGACATTTGGACTCATTTCCTTTTTTTCCTTTCATTTGGCTCGCAGAGGTTTTGGGGTGAAAACCTAGAATTCCGTCGAAGGATCCAACTCAGAGAGGATCCACATCCACATCCACATCCACCTCAGTTCAGTTCAATCCCAAACCAAGACCAAACAACATTCAAGCTCGAGCATTTCCTTGATAATTTTTTTCTCGTTCTTGACTGATTCAGTCTCTAGTTATTTTATCTATTAAAAATAAAGCGTAAAACCAGTGTGAGAGTATTTTGGGTCTTGCAATTAACATTTGTTCAGTTCAGTTCAGAGAGAACCTTCAGATGAACTATCTCTAAGATTACATACGAAGTCGACTATTTGTGAGCGATTAGATTTGAGTGTGTTATACCTATTTAGTATAGTGTACGTACGAGTGTGACATTGTAGTATTACTTTTTATTCAATTACCTTGCCTTGCAAGCTTGCCACATATTAAGTGCTACACTAACATAACATAACATTACATAAAATAAATCCAAGTTAATCCATACAGCAAACACCACAACAAAATAAAGTGCAATAAAATTGCAGAGTGCACAAATGTAAAATATTATGTAATATCTGTAAGTACTAGGCCTATGTATGTAAACAAGAACGTACGTTACAGTAAATTACATAACGTAAGTATTAAGTATATGCACAGCAGCAGGCCTAAGTTCTTAGAGTCACGGGGCAAGCTTCGTACTAATATTGGACGTAGTACTTCCGCTCAAGAAATATTTTTGCACAAGGAATATATATTTATAGACCCAACTGGGTGTCTCTTGCCAAACGATAGATAAATAAGAATAATATTACCTACACTGTACTACCCTACTCAACCAAATCTCTATCTATTTAAATCTACTCACATAACACTACACTAAAGTCAGTCTTAGTCTTAGCACGTTCACTGAAATTGAAGGCAACACTCGTGTTATTAGCTGCAGACAGAGCAGGGCTGAGTGTGGAGGAACGAAGAGAGAAGTAATTTTCTTCTATTGCTAATACTTAAAGTTAGCAGAGAAGAGAACAAGAGATTAGCTAATAAAGCCAAGCCAAGGGAACCACTTTCATGTTGTTGCTATTATAATAGGTATATCTATTTACTACTCATAATAATAATAAAATAGAATTGAAATTTAACAGCAAGAAAGAAAAGGAAACCAAACCAGAGATAATCGTTTGAGAGGAAAGACAGAAATAAAAGTTCGTTTTAGTGTAGCGTACGTATCTGTATGTATGTAATGTACACACTTATTACATTACACGCATAGATTACACACATTACAATTACAAGACAACAATTTACTACACAGGTACACAATACTCAACTCAACGTTAGCGTTAGGTAACTTAACTCTCCTCACTAAAGATTTATACTCTGACTCTGACTCCTCTAGTTGATCTACTCTCATCAAATCACAATTACTTATTTACGATTACAATTACAACAACTATATAACAGAAAATCTTTCTCAATTTCGTCTTACATATATATCTACATAAGTATACCTACTTATTTACATACAAGAAAAGATACTGATTGAGAAAAGTTAAACTAAACTAGTGCACTATCAATATATCAACGGAACATTAGTTTTGAATTTGAATTGCTATCTAAGTAAATATATTCACATTGTTATATTTTATATGGGAATTCCTATGACATTTGCTCATTGTGTTATTGAATGAATTGGAAAAGTTAAACGAATTCATTCATCTCCGTCCACGAAAAAACGAATTAAGCTATTTAAATTGTGAATTGGATTGACGTGAGTTTGAGTTTCCAACACCAACACCAACACAGCACTATCCTAAGCATTTGGTCCTCATCTCATACTATTAACATAATTACGTGCAACATTTACATTCTGATCTCATTGAGCAAGAAATACCTATAGGAAAGAATTTCTGTCTCACTTAGCTACGTTTACCTACACTACACTAGTTAACCCACTCAAATCTAATCTATAGCTCATTATTTGAATAAAATAGTATACCAATAGGATTACGTGAGTTAATGTAATGTGACAATGTAAGTGATGCGAAGACATACATAAGAGTACCTTCTTTGGTCAATAATGCTGATCTGTTAAGAACTGTGAGTACAATAGGTACATACATATAAGTGAGAATTATACAAGTTAACTGGAAATCGTTTGATTTGATTTCTTCATCGATTGTGAAAAAGTTGTGGGTACTTACTAAAACTATTTATTTAACCAGTCAGTACTGCGTTTACGTATTTCGTGGATTAAAATTATTACAATCACAATCAGTTTTCGTGTAGCAAAGCAAATAGCTAAGCCACAACTCAATTACTTAAAAAATACTTTTGTTCAACTTTTGTTAACTGTTGGTGTTGGCCCAGTGTGAGGAATTTATTGTGTAGCTACCGACTAACGTAACTTAACGTAACGTAACGCAACTATTGTCAATTTAGGAAATATATTTTATACCTTACATGTACCTATAAACTACAAACCTATTTATTTACTTTACTGTCGATAAAGAAATACTTAGCAACACAGAAAAATCTTTAATGATCTGATCATACAAATAATTGAGATTGACTTGCTATGGCTTTCCATTACATTATCTATGAATAATAATGTTATGAGAGAGAACACAACGCATAGCCAAGTCAAATCATTTCAATAGTGATGACAAATAGATAAATAAATAAATAACAATTATTTTCTACGTACATAGAATACAATCTTTGAAATAAATTAACTGGATTGGAATGAATTGTTACGTATTCTGTTTTGTTACGTTATGCTCATTCTATTGTAATGTACTCATTGTGTGAATCAAAAGTGTGGTAAACAAAGTAAGGTGAACTAACTGAAAAATCAAGAAAAAACAATCAATGTGACTCGATTTCGCTAGATTTTGTTCTCGAACAATTAAACTACCTTTTCGTGAATCTCTGTTTTTCAAACATTTCAATCCAAATTCAAGTGAAGGATAAATTATAAAAAACGTAGAAATACGGCCAAAATGATGTCGCTAACATTTTCATCACAATACCAAGGGAACTATCGCAGTCCCTACTTGAGGTGAGTTATTCTATGCAGTAGAAATCTAATTTGTTAACAGAATTCGTGCTATAACTCCGATGTCCAAACATGTGAGTGTATGGTACACTCTTTAATTTAGCATATCAAACGACAATTACTATTACTAAATAGGCAATTGAAATTCTATGCTGGAGACTAACATTTTCCTGTAGCTATGTTATGAATATACATACGTTTATATATCTCATGGTATTTATATATGCTATTTATTATTCGAAAGAAAAGTTTATAGTTATTATAGTAATTACAGTACATAATAATATATACGTAGTGTAATGGTAAAATAAGCCCGTCGGTCACTCACATACAGATTTGTCCATTAGATTTGGAATAAATGTAAGATAATAACATTTATGTGCGTAGAGTCGTATAATAAATATGTAGAAATACATAACAGTTAGACACTTGGCGTTAGCAATGCAAATTACATATATAATGGGTAGTAATAAGAATAAGTATAAGTGTGAATGTTGTATAGTAGGCATGTAATATAAATAAGTAAGCTAATGGAAGTCTCTTCTGTCGCGTCCGTCGCCTGTTTAGAGTGGTAATGACACATCGTAAACCTACATACGTAAAATACAAAAACTCTCTTTTGTGGTCGCCCGTCCGTCTCTTTCAGTGATTTCTTTAATGGAAGTCCGTCCTTATAGCCAGAAATGCAGTATACTCCATAATATATAGTATCTAGCTAAGAATTCATTATAAGTTATACAGAATGCAGATGTTATGCAGTATTTAATATGCGTGTAATGTAAATTATGTATGCGAGAAAGGAAAATAATCCTTTATTGGTGCTTCTAGAGTTTTGACAGTTCTTATCCGACTCATTGTAAATGGCAAATTGTAAAGGTACCTTATACCCACTACCTACGTACAGACTTAGGTTAGGTACTTGTATTACTTACTTAACTTCGGATTGGTTTCCTCTCTGCAAATTCATTTCTCTTTATAAATGTGACTAGAGTGTGACTTACAGTCCAAGTATCTGAATCCATCTGTAAGTAGTCATAGTCATGTTCCTATTGTGTTTCTTGGTATTGTTTGTCATGTGTTGTAAGTAATATGATTATGAATTTGCATAAATAACTGTAGGTACAGATAGGTAACTACATAATTTCTAAGAGACAAGAAGGTGTCTTTTAGTTTGCTTGGAGTTAATGATAAGCAGAGGTTAACACTTGGCGCTAACCTAAGTATAAGATAACTATTTTCTATTTAGCACTACTTATGATTGCATTTTGCAAAGTATAGCTTTTACAGTGCAGACTATTTAGGGATAGTTATCTTTTAGACAACTCACTTAATGTAGGTATCTGTATACAATACACATACTTAATATTTGGCCAGTGTTTATTAAATAATTGCTACAGAGCTTGAGTTTATTATGCCAATTTTCACTTTCTTTTTGCATTGTTTAAGGTTACTTTCTGTCATTCATAGCAATGAAGGAGATAGGAATTTTTAAGTGACGGCAATGATTATCCTAAGTAGTAATTATGGGCGAGGATCTCAAGTCAAAAGAGCATGAGATGCAAATATGTATATGTAAGACGAACAGACCAGATAATAGAGTGCAAAATGTGATGAAAATTAAAGCTTGTTGTTATTATATTATCGCACAGTATGAAAACTAAAGGAAATTGAAATGAAATGCAATCCTACGTATGAGAGCTACTTATTTTTACATTGAGTACAGTATTTTATATTCAAAAATATTTCACCCTTTGTTTATGCATATGCAAAAAGGTTTCACTTCCAAATTGTTTCTGAATAATAGTATGTAGACTAATGCAGTTCTAAATACAATGGTGATTTTGCAATTTTGTAAACTTTTCATCATTATTCTACCTACTTACAAAGTTTTCACAAATTTCAGCCGTTATGTCACTTTGGTTGTTTTAAAAATGTTCTATCAGTATGCATGACAATTGGTCATACCCACTTAACTGATATTTCTTTATTTAAATGGAATTTGAGTTAATTACGGCATTAAATGAGTTGAGGAGTTAACAAGACGTCATGTCACGTTCACGTCACGTCAGC
Organism: Tomocerus mixtus; assembly: GCA_034694165.1. NCBI lineage: Eukaryota > Metazoa > Arthropoda > Collembola > Entomobryomorpha > Tomoceridae > Tomocerus > Tomocerus mixtus. The sequence continues at coordinate 22,275 of JAQFYC010000756.1, forward strand.
TCCTTTTATTTTTCCAGTTAGCAGATGTATTTATGTATTTAGGATAATAAACTAGCATGCCTTTTCTTAAACGAAACTGTCATGATTGCATGACATGAGAGACAGTCCAAGGCGACGCTCTTCTGTTACCTAATTTAGCTGAAAATATGATTTTGAATTTTTTATATAAACTCAATTATTTACTACATTCCATTCCATCTTCACTTGATTTGACTTTGGCTTCAGTTGACTAATGGCATAATTATACTATGTATATAGATTTCTAATACTAGTACCTACCTATTTAATAAGGAATGGCATTTCTTAAATGACATGCCATTTCCAAAGCTGCACTGTACTCAACTATTCAAAAGTAAAACTCAAATTAAGTTAAGTCCAACAAAAAATCCAGATTCTTAAAAAGATAGCATTGTGTCTATAATATTCTTTAAATACAGATGCATACTATTTATCTGTGTTTATTATGAGATTTTGAAGTTATATAATGGCATACGTATACGTCTTAAGCTTTTACTTAGCCTTTAGTTTTTTAAATATTTTTTCTTGATATAAAATGGTCTCTGCTTAGTTTTAATGGTTTTTTTCGTTTGGCAACTAATTTGCTAATCTGTATACTATTGCAACGTGCTCGTCTGCTAATTTATCCTTAGAAGAATTCCATTGAAAAAGTCAAGTTGCTGCCATTGAATGAAAAATGCTAAAAGTGAAGAAATTACAAGGTGGCTGTTTGAATGTAGGTAATAAGTAGCAAACCAAAAAGCTTTTAGTTTCATTAGTGAATTGGATTGGAGTGCAGTGTATTGTACTACTAACGTACATGTAAGCACGTGGATAGACATTCAACATAACACAAGAGAAGACAAGACACCTCATCAAAGTGAAGTGAAGTGCAATAAAATAACATGGACATTCAGCATCCCTCACATTCACATCACATCACTGGCTATTTATAAATGAGCACGAAATCGTATAATTTCTCCTCATTATAATAAATATTTAATCAGATTGATAAATACTTAAGATAGACCTTGTGAGTTGACAAGGGAATAACATTATGTATTTACATATGATTTTATTTTATGTATTTACTACTTATAATGGTCTGATGTTGATATTGTGAGGACTTGTAAAGATAAGGTACATAGTAAACATGTGTACATACACAAGTACAGATACCTACCCCATAGGAGTAGTTAGTTGTTGTAGTACATCATCATAACAGCAATGTGAACGTCATGTCAGCGAGTCGTGAGAGAAGTTGTATTCTAATTTGATGTTAACGGAAGGTGTTTTGTCTTTATGTTCCCTGTGTGTCCTGTTTGTTCATGACATGGACTTTAAGGCTCGGAAGTGGAAGTAAAAGCCAAATCGCAATTGGATTTCTGCTCATGTTCTTATAGTCAGAGGAAGATAAAGGGGATGGTTCTCTCTCTTTATCTGTAATTGCAGTTCCGACTCTTTTTCCTATTGTCGATGGGCAACTCAAAATAACTACCGTAGCTGCAATGCCTTTTCTATGTACAGTAGTAGTAGTAGTAGAATTCTTATTATAATCTCTGACATACTACAGTACAGAACAAATATATTTAATTTTGCTTTCGTGAAAGGGATTTTGCAGTTAAAGTGGAAACACGTAAGTAAATTCTAAAAGTCTTAAGGAGGAATGTGTTCGTTTGTGTATTGTATTGTATAAAGTATAAAGTATAAGCAAAGCCAGGAAGAAACAAAAGTAAGTAAGTAAAAGGTTAGGCCAGGTTAGGTTACTCATTTCATTTCACTTTACGTCAATTCCCAAGCCAAGAAATGCGAGACACGTTGAGCTGTTGAGCTAAAGAAAATAAAAGTGAGATAGGCTCTGCTTTACTCCTGATGCTTCCTTGTGCAAGCCTCACCTTAGCAAATTCACGTAGGTTGTAGGTTGTAGGTTGGCTTTGGCTTGGTCTTGTTTGTCTGATGCTACAATATATTATGCACAATCTATATACCTTCATGTCAGTCATTTAAACCAATATGAATTTTATGGCTTCCTAAGCAAGCCAAAGCCAAATCACCTCTTTTTCTTATTATTTTCTGCTCAAGCTCCCTTGACTTGGCAAGATACTCGTTCACAGAGTTAATTTAAGTAGAAAAGAATTTTTATGTTCTGTCTAAGTATGGTTTACGTACAAATATGTGTGTACCCCGATTATGCTATGTTGAAGATGAGGAATTAGATAAAGTGGAAGCTTAAGCTTGATTATACTTAATACTGATTTAATTCCTCTTGTAGGTATATATGTACTATGCGTTCCGAGTAATTGTAATGTTACCAATTTACGTATGTGGTAGTTACCTTATTATGTAATAATAATATAGGATATGTATGTGATTTTATATATGTACATATAAAACAGAACTACAAGACATAAAGAAATAGTGAGTCAGGACAGGCCATGCATTGCCATGCCAAGTATGTAAGATAATCACAAACAATGACCCCGTGCGAAGAAAGAGCCAGCGAAGCCATGCCAGCCCGTAGGAAGTTCAAGTTGAATTGGAAACCTGGAAAAAACTCAGGAAGTTGAAATTCTTTCTGTCTGTTCGGCTAGCTCTGTGGAATTTCTCTTGTTCTCTTTATACTGTTTTTAAACCGACAGAACCTCTCGTGTCATGACACTTGATTTCTATCAATTATTTATATTATTTTCTTGTTTGTTTAGCCTACTAACGATAACTATTTAAGAATCTTACATATAAGTAGTTAGGCATATCTTGGCAATGTAAATAGTCCCATTGTTATATAGGGACATACATACATTAAATAAATATGAGAATATAAAAATTATTAACTAGCGTGTAATATAAACGTTTTAGGTGACCACTTTAGTTATGTACTTGTAAATATGAGTTTTATACCGATTAAAGGTGTAAGAATGTCCTTGCCGGTTTTAGTGCACAAGTTGTACTGCAAGTTAACTTGTCTTCTAATCTAACTACTTGTCTAATAGTATAATACTAATAGATACTAACTATTAAAAGAATTTACCTATGCATAGGTAATGTAAGTATTGTTATCAAACAAGTTTTGGAGATCACATCACATAATATTATATCCTATTGTATAGTAATACAGATAATGCTAATTCACTATACATAATGGATATATATTTACCCTGTGGCATTCTGATCTTACTTAAGGCAGATTATAAAAACCACAAATATTTTTTTACGCTAAGGATCTAAAGCCATGTTTTAATAAGATATTATTTAATCCCTGTATCATTTAGCTGTGGTTGTTGTATTCTTTTGCATCAAATTTTTTAGAATATTAAATGCAATCTTAAATAATATGATGAGCGTCTGTTCTTTGTTAGTATATCGTGTTATGTATAAGCCAAGCTACATAGTAAGTGAGTTAAGTCAATGTTGAAATTTGCATTGAAGATTTGCTAAAAGTCAGATGTGGATATCGGTGCTTCTTTGCACTCCTGGGGTCAAATCAAAATCAGAATCAACTATTTACTTACATGGCGACTGAAATTACTTTAATTTAATTCAACTCTAACAGGACAGGGCTGATTGACAGCAGTCAACTTGGGATTTCAGGATTACGTTCAGTCAGCTGGACTTTAAGTGCATAGATACATAATATGATGTCACAACTATTTATTTCTTCCTTATGCTTAATGCTTAAAGAAACTTTATGTGTACGTTGTATACTGTAATGTGCAAAATAAATTGCTCTCACACTTGAGTTGCCTCAACGCAACTCAAGATTTGCAATTTGCAATCCGGTCCCTTCTAGTTCCGTTTATCCTTCACTCTCTGTCTTGTACGTACCTCACTCAACTCATAGTTCCCATTACTATTACATTGTCCAAAGCACCGACTTAGTTACTTCAGTTACAATTTACAATTAGGTAGTACGGTAGAATAATAAGCGGATATCATAAGTTCCTCTTCAGAGCCATAATATTAATTTAATGTTTTGCTGAAAACATTTGTCTGACGCATAAAATCGTTCCGACAGCATTATTACTACGTATGTACAATATTACATGAACTCCAACGAACGGGATGTTATGATTATTAAAATATATTTTATGATATTCTCTGTAACGATAAGGAAAAAAAGAAATACGCTCGTTCTGTAGCCGTTGCGTTGTAGCAAATTTTAATTTTGACTCTGCCCTGCTTGGCTTGACTTGAGTTATGAAAAGTGAAGTATTTACAGTATACCTAACTATTGACGTGTGTAAATATGTGGGACGATTATCTATGGCATTCTTCATGTCTTGTTTTTAGGTGTTTAGTTTAGTTTACTGTACATATTACGTATGCATATACATTCGTACATTTATATAGGTAAAGTAAGTAGTAAATATCAAAGATACTAAAAAGTTAGTTGCTTATACAAAATGATACACAGATCCACATACTAAATACAGTACTGTGTTGATGCTGAGTTGACTTGACTTGACTTGACTGCCTAACTAATTGTAAGGATGCCAAATGCAGTAACTTTGTATTTTACTATTTGTATCTAACTAAATGTAAAGCAAGGCATCTTGTACAATAGTATCAGTAAGTTAGTTTAAACAGATCGTTAGTGCATAAGTGTAAGACTGACAGTCAGTCAGTCAGTTAATATTTTGCGTTCGTCAAAGCAAACCCGGAACTGTCATACGAGCTTGTTAAATCATTATGGCCGTAGAAGTTCACTTGGGTGGAGTACGAGTGAGTGTTTAGATTTATTTCAATATCTCGCACATACAGTGTATAATATTATAATGCATTTCTATGGCCTCTCCTTCCTAAGATTCTTATACTTTTACAGTAGTAGTGATTATACATTGCACACATAACATACCTAATGTTTTCAATTAACTCTCTTTCTTAGACACAGATAGTTACATGTATGATGTATGCAGACGTATATAGTGTAGCATGTAAATCAGATATTTCTATACGTCCGTGTATTTGTACAAGTTTGTTACGTTGAAAGAAATCTTAGAAAATGGATCTGTTTGGAGGAGTTGAATATTTTTGGGAGGATTGATTGTATTCATTGCACAATATTTAGGTTAGGAAAACACACAAGATGGATTTGTGGTAGGATAAGGCAACAGGTAGGATAATTCACGGCAATAATTCATATTTGTCTGTTCTTTCTCATGTATAACATAAGTATGTACGTAGAATATATGAAGAAGTAGGTAATATTTACTAAATTGTAAGTAAGTAACCCGAACTTTTCTCATCTTCAATTTAAGGGAATGAAATGAAAGGTCTTGAGTCTCTTGAGTCTCGAATGTCGACTAGTGTGTGTCTGCATGCTTATATTGAGTACCTACATAGTCTGGATTGGATTATGGATGTGATATGTGGTGTGCATAGATCATATAATGTTATAAGAGTCTAAAAGGAAGGTAGGGAAGAAAAGGCTCATCGGGTAACATTCCATCTTGTGATGCGATGCGATGTGAAGAATTGAATCTCTTCCCTTCAGCCGGGTGGCCCAACTTCTTGTGTCCGACATTTTACACCCTTTTCAATTTTTTATTATCAATCTCACCTATAGCCCTTTCAACTTACATCTGCACTTCGCTAAGGTCATGTTATGTACTGCTGTGATGTAACCTTATGCCAAAGCAGAGGAACACATCAGCTACACTTTTCCTCCCTCTTCTCCTGTGGAATAAGTAATTCCTTTAGAATTTACAATGAATTCTACTGTTATAATAATAATGTACTCTTTGTTAGTATAATATAAGTATTAGTTACGTAGGAGCGCATCCTTTTCCTATTCAATTCTCTACTCACTCAAATACAATAGAATCAGCTGAATGCATTCTTTTTAGATTTAACTCCCCACACTCCTCGCTACGTAATCCTACAATCCTTACTTACTGTATCTACTGTACACCTATTTAGTAAAATATTATTACAGTTTATTTCTAAGGCTAACTAAGTAAGCATATCTAGCTAAATAAATAGTCAGGGCCGTGCCGACGAAGAGCATGTAAATTAAATAGGGGACCATTGTGGCTTGCTTTTATGATTCTTTTAGATGTATTGCATATAAAACTGTGGCAAGACTCATATTTATTGTTTAAGTATTAATTAACATTAAATTTAAAACTTAACTAATAATATACTTTTTTTCTGTTTCAGGTACGTATATTTTGTTCATTTACTTTCTACACAGCGTACATTACGGTAAAGTACAATATATTTTAATAATTGAAACTGGAGATCTCTGCATATTATTTATTTACTCATTGTCATATAATTTAAATATACCAGAAAAAGTATACTTATTAATATACACATAATTGAAAGGGCTCGGGCCTGAAAAAGGTTTGACCTGCTTTCATTGATAGAACGCTACTGTATGAAATTTATTAAATTCATTATAGATAGAACATAGTTTATGTTGACTGTAAATTACTTGTATTTGGATTGCCTTACGTTTTGGTCAGCCTTGTTAACATTGCATTATCTGTACGTATTACGTTGCGTAGGTTTAAAAATATGCATTGGTCAACTATAATTGGAATAGTAGGGAGGGTTATGCCTTCCTTTCATAACAAAAGCTATCACATAAACAATTCCTACCTCCATTGCTTAGAAACTTATTTCTGTTCAAATAGCTTAAGTATTTTACCGACTAGAAACTTAGTTAGTAGTCTATGTCTATGTAAAATATGTAGTAATAAATTAGTTTAGCTAATACCCGTGGTATTAGTTTACTAAAGTGCTGTTTAACTGATTAGTGGTCTAGTCGGGTACATAACACAGATATATTATTTAAGCTTCATCATCTCATTTCGTCATATCACTCAAATCAAGCCGCAAGTAAACGTCAGCCCAACTAACTGTCTTGTCTTACTTTAAGGAAGGTCGTACCTTACATTTACATTACATAAGGATAGCAACTAGAATGTCTTTACCTTTTGCCTGTAGCTTACCTTACCTTGTGTCAGTGTCTGAGGAATTCTACGAATCTTGCGTAGTACTATTACATAATAGGGGCCATTGTAAAGAATTCAGAGCAGGCAAAACCAGAACCAGCTAAGGAAGGTTTGAGATGACGAGAAGGAAAAGGAATCCGAGGATCAGTTGAGTCTCAGTCGTCGTTTGGGTTATGTCATGACATTGTAATGATGACAGGGAGAAGGGTACCCTTAAAATGAAAAATCATGCAATCCCACTTTGTATTCCTTAGCCGTGTACATGTGTTGTCTAACATTTTAAAGTTAACGACAAGTAACAATTTGTTTGGCTAGACGAGGAAGTTTTCGTAACAATTTTAATTTTACCTTGCTTGTGAGTTTAAGAAATAGGTTTGGATAAAATATATATGAATGGCCGCTTTGTGCTGTGGTCTGTTGGCTTAAAGTGTAGAGTAGAGTAGAATCAGATCCGGGAAAGCCTTGCCAACTGAGTGCCAAGGTCGTGGCCAATATATTCTCCTTTCTATTGTCTTCTTTTGTTTCTGATGCCCCTCCGGCAGCTGCTCTTTAGCTTTACTTAACTTTTCAGTGCTAAGTAGTATTGTACAATACAGATAGAAATATATTTACTAACTATAACTTTACTTTTAGATAACAGTATGGAGTATAATATAAAATGGAAAATAATACAGTACCTAACAATAACCCAAGGAATTTATCAAACAAAAAATGTCTCAGTAGGACCACTGCACTCTCTATCCTACAATCACAATCTTATTCTCAACTGAATCTCCTATCCGTCTATGTCTTCTTACAAGTATACTTTCTACCTGGGTACATACAGATACTACATACTTATATAGATATATGTAACAATAACAATGTAAAAAATATCCGTATTGTTTCCGTCACTTATTGAAGGGACAAATGCATTGCTATGTACAAATAGCTACAGAATACTAATGTACGTATTTAGTTAGAGTTACAAAGAATGTAGGTTTGTAAAATAATATGTAACACCACTGTTACTGTTATTTAAGAATGTAAAATTATCAAAGACAAGTTGCATATAGGATTATAATTGAGTAGAAGTATAAGTACTAGTACAGAACAGATAGAGAGGAAATGTAGTGTAAATTGTAAATTGTAAAGAGGATATGTTCACTTAGGTTCGTTGATTTGGTTGGTGTGGATTTCTAGTAAGTTTCCATGTCCTCTTGAGGTATAATGAGTTTTACAGAAATATTGTATTTGTGGAATTCGATATTTTGTTTCCTATCAGCAGAGCACCAGAATTCTTTTCTTCTACCGTTTACACACACATTTCCTTTTTTCTCTGTCTGGCTGCATATTTTGTGGCATATTTATATCTGGTATCACTACTGAAGCTGGAAGCAGGAATTCTATACATAATTTGGAAAGGAATGTTATATAGATTGTTTGTTCATCCCATTATACATTTTGTGGGTACCACAAATACGCACTCATGTTATGGTGATACAACAAATAATATTTGTTATGTACTTTTATAGTTATTGTACTGTAACAAACACAAAATGTGTATTAGTGCAGCTGCTTCAAAAATTTAAAGCCTGCAGTCTGTATTCAGCTACCATACAATAAGTAAGTACACAGAGACGCGTTTCAAATAATATAGTATTTTCTATTCGAAATACATAATATGTACATAAGAGATCCATATACTTATTTATTGGTAAATAAAGTACTAAGGTATGTTATGTATGTATTTAGTAAGTCTTCAGCTTCAGTAGTGAAGTTATTCATGCTAATTGTAAAGTGAGTTAGTGTTGATATTGAGAGTGAGTGTTGAAAGAGTTTTCCTCGGGCCAAACTGTGACTGTCGAATTTACATATGTATATCATGTAAGTATTTAGGTATGTCGTGTTGGTTGTGTGGACTGTGGACGTTACATCCCCTAGATACAAATTCAGATACAATACTGATATATTATTTACATGTGAAGTTTTTAAGGTCAGTCCATGCTGAGTTGAATGGGCTGTGCCTGGCTAAAGCTAGCTTGCAATACAATAAGAAAAATAAAGATTTCCGAAAGGAATTCTCACTCTCACTACTTACAATTGGATCGACCTTTAAAATTACCATAAGCACTTTGATCAAAGTGGAGGCGTTTATATATAAATAACATTGTCTATTGGCTTTTGGGCCTGCCATCAACTATATTATTTTATATGCTACTAAATAGTAGCCAAAATATTCTCAAGGGAACTCGTATTGAATTTATGCATAGATAAATCATACAAAACTGTTCTTAAATAATATGGGACATTGTATTATTTTTTATAGCTTCAATAGACAGAATTTATATTTACTTTATTAAGTACTAGTATGTATATACCTGTGTCTATAAGACAGACGTACAATTATATTGTTTAGGTGGAGTTAAAATTTGTAATGATTAAATTGAGCGAATGAGTTAATTAACTCAACTGCTATTGGTATTTACTCCTTTACAATGCCCAATTCCTCAGATATATTGTTATAATTATGAAATCACTGTCAGATCAGTTTAATTATTCGTTGGATGAACTAATTTCAGACGAATTGAGAATTGAGACTATGAGTCAGATTGTATTAAGTACAATTACAAATCTTGATTTCTTATGCAGTTAGTCATTAAGTATCAAGGAGCATGCGAGTGAGGAGCTATTTATTTATTCTTCTAGACTGGAATGTTGGCACTCATTATATAATCGTAAAAATGATTTCATAAAAATCAGGAATACAGCTTCGCGCTTGGCTGACTTTTTTAGATCAGTGCCTTGCCTGAGCACTTACACTTACATTACAATAGTACTTACTTAACTACTACATAAGAGGTGAAGGTTATCTATAGCTTAGGGTATATTATGATTCTAATCTCGTCACATCAACTGAACTAACAAGAAATGAGTCATTCCCGAACAGAAGACTCGGCTGGAAGAACCAGAGCGTTGGCTGTAGTTCCTTCCACTTACTTATAAACTTTTATTAGTGCATAGTGATACCTTATAAACGTAAATTGTAAATACATAAGACGGTCAGTCAGCAGTACAACTTAAAAATATTATTCTCGTTCTACGTAACTAAAAATAATCTTCAAAAACATTCGAAACGTTGAACTGGTTGGACTTGGACTGGCCAGTTTTCACTCGCATTCATATTGTTACCAATTGTTTGCATTTTCGATATACCTATTGCATAGGTACTTTTATACATTATTATTTCCTTTAAACAAATTCTAAGGAAGGTAAAAAGTGAAAAGTGGTCTATTTTATCAAGTTACTAAACTCAGAAACACCATCTATTGATGTGATACGTATTTGCTACTATATTAAGGAGTTCTAGATTCTAGAATCCAGAATATACCCTAATATAATAATTTATTACACCTCATTGTTGTTTTTACTGTAATGGTTCATTTTCAACGTATTTTGGTTTAAGGAAACGTTTAAATGCTATCGTAAACAAAAACAAAGTCGTATATCATTTGAAATTTCCAAAACTATTTTGTTATCTATGTGGATTAGATTGTGTTTGTATTTACCTAAATATATATCAAGGTGTTCATTTTCAAATTATAATTCTACAGATAAATAAACTAAATACTTAGGTATAAGTATGTCAATATAAATTATGTAGCCTATATTAGGGAGCGGTTGGTTAAATAAAGAAGTAGCTATTTTATTAGTACAACTTATGATGTATTAACTAAATAGCTCAGTTTCAGTTAACTGGTCTAGGAGCAATACTATTATGTAGCATTGGAAAAGTACATACGTACTTAAGTACATACCTAGATCAGCTTATAGTGGTGTTGACTGTTGACAATGACATTTGTGTGGATTGGATGTGGACGTCTACATAGTCCATAACTAAACATAAGTAAGTAAGTAATACAATATTGAGTATTCCATCCAACGAGTTTATTACTTGTCATTAAGAATGTAAGTGCCCTGGAGGTTATAAACTATGTTTAAGTAGGGCAGCCACCCTAAATGAAAGGTCTCACAATGGAAATGAAGGAAAACAATTCCGTCGGGTATTGTAAAGTGTAAAAAATTCAGAAGAGGACATTTATTTGTTCCTATAGCTGTGCTACAACGTTCGTGTATTGTATTTAAAACTATTGGTATTGGTAGAAATAATATAAGAAGTGAAGTGCAAGTTTAAGTGAAGTGTGTAATAATATGTCCACGTCTTAACAAACAAAACAGTAACAGTATTCAAGAGCTAACTATGAGTGGCTATAATAGGTAAGCCTTTTTAAGCTACTGTCAAGCAGTGTGATGAGATAACGATAAGAATGGAAATTTATTAGAGCGAAAGTAATAGACAAACTAATGAATATTGTATTAAGGCCTCTCGATAATAGAAAGTTTAAGGTTAATACATACATACATTTCTTAGTTCATTATTCTATCAAATTGGAATATTAGTGTTTAAACGATAGATAGCCATGCTAATAACTAGAGTGTCAAAATGTCATACCATAAGTAGATCTGTGGACTGAACGTATCGACTTACTTAACATATATGTAGTGCATTGTACAAATATCTGTATTTGTATTGTATTATTCTTAAAATTTTGTCTTGTCTTGTCGGTTCGCTCTATATATTTAATCTACATAATTGTACTTACAGGGAATCTACAATAGTTACAATGACAATAAATACAGAATAAGCGTGGCTGCATCCATGTCCATGAAATCCACACAATTTCATAACGTTAAGGATAAAATTGGTCGCTCACAAGCCATTTTGTGACTTTTCTGTACTCTGTAGCTATAAATATCCCACAGGAGGATTTTATAGCATTTATTGTGGAAATAGCGACAGGATCGGGACGGGAATTGTAAATAGCACCTCCCGCAGATAAACTCTTCACTCTGACTCATTGATTCATTGACAAAAGGCACAAAGATAGCCGCTTCACTAAACTCTTGGAAAAGGTTGGTTGACCATCTAGCTCTATTGACATTGTCAAACCTATTTCATTATTAGATTTCACACAGGTCATTGTCACATTGACAAACACATTATTCATTTCAGCTTGGGAATTTTCATTTTAGTTAACGAACGAACTTAAACGTTCTTATTTCCATCAAACTATAATAATGATAAATAATACGCCCGTCTATGCACAAACCTATAGTATCTTAGAAACAAAAGTGGTTCACTCACTAACTTATTTAACCAAATATAATTTGGCCTCCTTATTTAAAACTTCAATCTGTTATGCTGTTCTAATTTCTTAGCGAGATACAATATTGAGATTAAATTGATACGAAAGATTATTTAACTATTAATTTATGTCAGAATATATTTATCTATTAGATAGTACATACAGGTTTGTATCAGATTATATAGCAATAATAACTTCCAAGATGTTAATTAGTGTTCACCTGTGCTAATTAACATTTCTCTAATGTTCCAGGCAAAATATTTTATTATTCTGCACATTTGTTTATTTATTTACACTTACATTGTACTTTGTACTGCCTAGATATTTTCTAATTAAAATATCTCACTCATGGTGTAATAAACAGTAACACAGTTAAATAATTTGAATATATTTACATATGAATGCTAAAGGAGTTAGAGTTGAACTGTCTTTTATTTATTTACCCTTTCTTTCATTGTAAATATAATAATATGCACTTTGACATTCCAAGACAGGCCACTCCTCCACTGTGCTATATTATATTTCTTTTCTATCATCTATCTAATTGTATTGCATATTATTTTAATAAATAACAAAGTCATACTATCTGGGAACGTATTACACTTATTAGTAGGTATAAGATACTCAAGAGTTTATTACATTACACTAATAACCTTCAAAATGCTTCGACAGGCTCTGCATTACTTACCCCTTTGACTCATTCACAATTCACACCTCATATTCATACTACTTAGCTATAAGCTACAACGTTCAACATTTTTGAGTGTTCAAACCCAGTGAAAAAGCATATGACATCATTCCATAGATTTAGATATTACGAACACGATGGAAAGTTATGTGAAGGTACCTGTACTCTGTACTGAACGTTTGGTAGGTTAAATAGCCCATCCGCTTGGTTAGCAGTTACAAGTTGCAAGTTGCAAGTTTACAAGAACTAATTTGCTATGTAATGTACGTGTCGTAGAATATCTAAATTATTTTCTTGTCTATCACATATCACATCACATCATCATTGTTGTTGTGTTGTAGTTGTGGGCAGTATACTCTAAGAGTTCAGTTCAGTGTCGTAATGGAAATGGGACTACTTATGTATACTAAAGTATAGTCAATAAAGAGAACAGTACAAGTACAACAATGTAGAACCCATTTATTTGAGGGAATGGGAAATCCACACATTTACATATTTACATTTATTTACATTTCCAGTGAGTACAGTGCACAGAAATTATATGACTATATGCATGACATCGACACCAGGCAGACAGAGCAGTTATATTTATAAAAGGCATAATGGCAAATGTGAATGCACACTTGCAGTTGAGTTGTACGTTATAATAATCTGTACATATTTATTATTTACGTAAGTACACAAGCAAGGCAAGGGTTGGATTACTATAAGAATTTTACTACTTATGTATGCATATGTAAATTCTTTTTAGTATCCTTACTCACCCATTCTATGTATTTATATCTAAATAAGTAAAGTAACCGTCATATTATTGCTATGCTATAGTAAACTCAAAACTCACCTATTGTCATTGTATGTACCTCTTTAAATTTAAGATGTCTTCTGTGTATTAGTCATCAAACAGCCAGAAGACTGATATATTATGGAGATAAGTAATAGTAAGTATGTATGTGTATCATCACATCACGACACGAGATGAGACGAAGGTTCTGTAAAAGTTAAAAGCTTAAATACTACACTAACTGATAGTGATAACGTAATAATGTGGAAGAAAAGTACCTAGTAGTCTTAGCTTGTGTTGTGTTGTGTTGTGTGCAATAGTAATACAGATAGAACGACATGACAGCGATTATTTTCTTATCTGTACATTTATGTTCAACGTGCATAGGCATTTATACAGCTTTATAAGTCAGTATCACATCTCTAGTTTAGTTTATCTGTCGACTTTAAGATAGTAAATATATTTGAATGATGTATTAATTTTTGTACACTTATAGAATTGCTTCACTATGAAACAATTATGAGCTTAACTTTATTTAATTGAGTAAGCGAAGTAAGTAAATCATTTTTATATCCCTCCGTGGCTTGGCTTGGCCTGGCATACAACAACAAGAGCAACCAAATAATATTATTCTTTAGTAAGTGTAAGGATTTACAACAGTATACAGAAATACAGATAGTAGTATATTTGTATTACTTAAATGTGTGATTGCTTTGACTGTTTTTATGAACAGTCAAGTTTTACAATCATTACGACTTACTATATGGTACGAGAATTACGACATGTCCATTCATCATCCAAAGTTCTCAATTCTTTTCAGTGCCAAAGTTAGTCAGTGTCTGTGTCATCATATACCTTCTTTGTTTGGTACCAATTTTTGGATTGATTTATCTTCAATTTACGTTTACCTCAAATCAATTGCGTAACTTTGCTAGAGATTCACAAAGAAATGATGTTAGCTACTTACTTTACCAAATAAGCTGCAGCTGAAGAAAATAAGTTTTTACTTAGTGTGCCTACTTACCTACATGTTAGTGTCGTGTCGTATGGTGTCTTGTTTGCTAAATACACGACCAAGTGACAAAAACAATGGAGCGTTCCTCGAAATACAGCTTAATCAGGTTCTTATATTTATTTTCTGACAAATTCTATTTATTAGCACATGCACATCCTTTTTGTGCACATTTTCTTAATTAAGATGTCTATTTTACTACGTAAGTTATTTATGTGTGTTACTTGACGGTCTGAAATAAAATTGCTATATTTATCTTGTGAACGGTTGTTGGTATTTGTTTCCCAATTCACGATTCAGCAGAAGGAGAATTTAGTTTGCTTGTAAATGTAATAGCAAAGAGTGGCATAGCATAGTGGTACTATTTTAAGGAATTGTATACAGTATACATTATTGTTTTACTCGTGTATTCCTTAATTCCTTTACGTTGAATTCATTTTCAGAATAATGTACCTAATTTCTTTAAAAATGTAGGAGGCAGAAGGACTGAATTGAATCCCTAATGTCTCCTTGATAGTAATTTTGTTAGCGTAGCTACAATCTATGGGCCCATTAAATTATTTCGTCGTTGATTTGCTTGAGTGCATTTTCCTTATGCTATATAGCAGTTACATACTGTATTAGTAGTGCAATAATTATTTCTTAAAGCTAAACATATAATCAGAATGCTTATGTACCTAGATAGAAATATAGTAAATCTTTGTGACTACCATTAAACATAACTAAGCAGCGATTCACTAATGTAATGCAGCATAGTATTTATGTAGAAAGAAGATGTACTACAGCCATCTCATCTTAAAAGTATGTATGTATGCGTATAAATAAAAAAGAATAAGATGTTTCTCTCCTCCTCATCTCATATGATCATAGATACGATAAGTAAAGGTCAAACTCGCATAGAGATACATGCTGCATACATATACAGATATACATACAATTATGTGTACTAACACTAACACCACATCACAATTACGATCACTTTTATTTATTCAGCAGAATAAATCGTAGGTACCTTTTACAATAATAACTTGGCTTTGTACACGTTGTTGTATTATTAGTAAGGTAAAGTAAAGTTGGTAGCTAAAGATTTGCTTTGGATTTCCAATGATTCACCATCCTCCCTCACTTTACAAAGCAGAAAGGAGAAGAGAGATGATAAATGTGATAAAGAAATGTTTCCTAATTTTTTTGCTCTTTCAAAGTCGTATTCGTATTATCGTTACTAATATAAGATACATGCTATTAGGTATACTTATTTGTGAATGTTATTTAAGGGAAGTTCATTTAGTATTTTATATATATATATTGTTAGGTTCTAATTTTTCTTCGTGTGTGAGTGCCTACACATTCACATTATCTTTTACCTATTCTTTACATAAACTATTCTAGCCAACGTATTTATGTGTAAGAGGCTTTTGTGTGCTCAACTACCCATGATTGTTATTTAGCTATTTATTTATTTAGTGTTTACGTCTGAACTCACCTTGCGTTTAACCCAATGTGTATATACCAATACTAGATTTACTCACTCACTCACCCTTCCATTTATTACTGACTACTGACCGTCAGACTCAGACAAGACTCCCTTTTCATTTTAATCCCTTATTTACAACTTACAGTCTCATCTCATTCTCATTCAAGCCGAACAATGATTTATCACACTTCTAATGGGTTTTACTTGACGTTCCTTTCGTTGCAATGTTTGTTGAGCTAACATTCATCCAAAAGCTAAATTGCACTATTTGTCTAACAGAATAATGTTGAAAACTTTTGGTACAACCTTATTATTTTTTAATACAATATAAAGTACGTATATGATATTATTATGAAGAATAAAAAATAAAGGTAAGCAATGCAATGGGAATATAAATATTAAATCTGTAGCTATAAAAACATGAAAGGAACACTAAAAAGAAGGAAGGCGCACGTAGTAAATAGGTAGCTACACTTTAATTGTATTGTATCGTGTTTAATTAGTATAAGAAGGTGGATAATGTTTATAATAGAATGCATACACTCTTGTAAGCTCACCATTGTACATTAGATAGGTAGTACTAAGCCTTAGACACAATTACAAGGAATTGCGGAAAGCATTATAATATGTGTAAAATTGTTTTATATACTTTCGTAGCAATAAGTATGTAGGGTTTTACTGCGTAATGCTAAATTTTATTATTCACTACAATACAAACTGCATGTATGATGCATACAGGATTAGAATGCCTAAAGACTCTATGAAATAAAACTATTCTGTGTATTGTATATAAATACACGATTTTTATTATATAGTAGGTAAGTGTAATATAACTTGCTTGGTTTGGGCCACAACTCTGTACTATTCCTTGTGGTAGGGATTTTGGGATGAAATGAGTGGAAATTAATTGTACCTACCTTTCTAAACAATTCTCTTGTTTTTCTAGAATCAGTTAGTCGAGTTTAAGTTACAGAGGGACGGAAATGGCAGCTGCTCTTTAGTAAAATTGCGAATTTCTTGTCTCATCTTTGAAAGTGAATCATTAAGTTTAGTGCAATTTATTCCTTGTGAAGTTATAGTGGAAAATGTAATGTAATTTACATAATTCTCTATGAAAATTTCAATCATATTACAAATACTTATATTACAGTACAGTGCATTTAATTTAATTTATTATCATTACTCAAGTATCGCTTGAATCAAATTAGATTAAAAAATACATTGTGCAACCTGATTTGATTTGATTGAGCATTGAAGTGAAGAAGTGTTTAATCTTTCGAGAATTTTGAGTTTTAAATGTGACGGTTTGACAAATCTATAGAATATTTAATGATTTATAAGCTGAGCAGGCTACACAATAGAGATTCCTATTGGAATCTGTCTCTCGTTTTTTTATTCTAACAAGTTTTCATTTGTTTCGGCTATACATAATATATGATGCTAGTTATAATGCCTTGAATCATTTTGGTACTTGCGGGTTGGGTTGTGAAATATGTGTACTATTGCCTTAGCTCTACTATAATATATATCTTAAGAAGTTGAATTGTGGAATGACTTTGAGTGATGTCAAGTTCGAGAGAGAAATAGGTTTTTCTTGACTCACCAACACATCTTATCTCATCCACATCGGAGATCTTATAAAAATGAATTTTGAATTGACAAAGGAATTGAAGGTGTACTGTACCTGTATGTATCTGTAATGTGTTTAGTGTTTACCCTAAAATCAGAGTGCTGTTCTCTTGGCTTGGCATGACACTCACAATCAGTCAAGTCAGAAGTTAGTGATATATGTCTATTGTATTGTGTGGTGTCTGTGGTTATTGTTAGGAACTTGGTATTCGTATGTGTGTCACAGTGATAGAGATTTCAGTTCAGTCCTTTTATCATCAAGTGTTGTTGGATGTGGCCTTAAAGTGTATTCTTGTACGTGTATGTAATATGTACATACGCTTACGCTAGCTACATACTTAAATAGATAAATTAGAAAAAATCGAGATAGCTCCTAGCTTATTGTTAGTAGCTGTTTGACGCTCTGCATTTTAATTCTAGTTTATGTTTAGCATATTATGCATTCAACTATATTGTAGAATGTAGAGTACAATAGTGTTCAGTTCAGCAAGAACGTCAGTGTCATGTCACTATGGGAATCACAAGGCAACTGTTCTCGTTTTCGTGTCAAATGACTCGATTCTTTGATCTGTAGTTTGATTACGTAGCCTTGCCCGCATACCAAAGGAAATCTAAGTGAGATCGTCTGTCAGAGTGCATTGTAATTGTATAACGATTATCCTTTAGCTAATGTGTTTATATAAAGAGTCACGTTAAACGTTATTACTAAATAAATATTAGTAGGTAGGTAGTACTACACTTATAGCGCTTCGGTTAATGATTTGATTAGAAGATACTGAACTGTTGTGTTGTAAACTAATTGGAATTCTCTATCTGTAAAGGATTTCTTCTTGTGCTGGCTTGGCTTGGCTTTAGATGTTAGATTTTATTATTGTGCGATTGAATCATTTCGTTTCATTGAGACATAAAAGAAGTAGGTAACATTAATGTAACAGGGCAAATAAGCAAGAGAGACAAGACAACTAATAAAAGTGCCTAATTATATTATAGTGTGTCTGTGTCGTGTCCCGTCGCCTCCTTTCTTCATTGATACTATTCTTTAGTGTTTAGATAATATAATATGTGATGAGTTATTACTACTGTTACACAATCATATCAGACAGAGCAAGGAAGATAGTACACTATGAGCTAAATAGCTAAAGAATACAATATTATAAATAAATCATAATGTGGTGTGGTGTGGCTTGTTTGTGTGATCTCCTGATTTACACTTGTATGTCCTTAAGGTAAGTAAGCCAAATCGTAATCAAATAATCGAATCCCTTTCTAAAATTATTATTGCCATTTCATTCATTCCAATCCAGTTCAATTCTACTCCACACAATTTATATTCTACAATATACTATTACAATGCACTGCTAATGCTAGCTAAATTTATTTGCCCATTTTATTGGTTTGAATGAGTATGAGCACATGGCCATAATAGTAATAGCTTCATAATAAACCAAACCATGTGTATTTGTGTGTACCTAAAGCAATGCAATGTAGAGTTGCTAATTACGATAGTATAAGAAGCTCGAGCTCATCTCACAAATAATTAAATACAATAAATACAATTCACAGCCTTTCATCACAGACGTTAAAAAGTTAATTTTTATTTTCCAAATGCTATGCTAATAAATAACGTGATTGTGATTGTGATGCGATATGTGTGGTTAAAGCTATCTCAATTACTTACAGAGGTAGTTATATTTATACAGTATACAGTATAGCTGTGGCTACAAGGAAAAGAGAACCCATAAAGTTAATCAGATCGAGGATTTAATAATGAACGGAATAATTATAGTGTCTACTTATAGCTAACAAGCTTCATCTGTCCCAGAGATTAACATAACATAAAACTTTTATAGATTTCTGTGGAGAATAATTTTAGCAGGGCTCTTTAGTTAAGTAAGTATTTAGGTAATTTGAGAGTTAGTCCTTTTATAAGTGTAGTTTATAGAAAAAGGATGCTTATACCTATAAGGGGAAAAAAGGAAGGTAAGGATTAGTTGGATAATTTAATGGTGCTCAGAGATTCACTTATTTAATAAATGTTTTTTGTAGTGTTTAGCCTGCGATGCTCTGTAATTTCTTTGGCAATAATATTTACTTTTTACGAGAGTCGCAAACAATGGGATGACACTCTCTCCACAATTCTAATCTAATATTATTAACTATGAGCACATAACGTTTCACTTTACGAGGAGAATGTTCATTTTCTTGTTTTGTGTCATGTCGTAAAATCGGATGGAATTACTCTGCAACTCTGCAATGCAAAATGCAATGATGGTGTTTTGGCTAATACTATCTCAACCTTTTCAATTGAATTGTGAATGTACGAAGATTTGGTGACCAAACATTTGAGCAAGACAAACTTTTGAGCAAGCAGAATTTTCAGCAAAGGTTGCATTTCAGCAAGGCTTTCAGCTGGGCATGTAATAAAGGCTTGCAGGAGATAGGGATGGATTAAAAGAATAACTCCTTGGCTATAATCCTATTTTGTCTTTGGTTTCTTACTCTTCTGAGTTTAGTAAATAGCCTGATTTGACCATTCTCCGTTGAATTAAAACCATGATATCATTAAAATCAGCATATTATGTATACGAACGTACAAGTTGCTTCAAGCTTGTAAGGCACTGTGTGCGGGAGTAATAAAGTCTGTCTTGCTGAATATTCCGCCTGCTGATAAGTCATCTTTGCTGAAAATCTTTGGTATCCTAAGTTTTATATCATTTCATCCTCTATCGCAATATACAGATCACTCGATCATATTTATAGAAGATGGATATAAAAATGCAGAACACAAAATGTTGGATTGCAGTTACGTTAAGTTAAACTTTGCTTTTTCAGATGCGAAATTCGTATGAATCTGTTGATTTTTATTTGCAGCTGCATAGTATTATGTAACATGTGTTTTTTGTGGTGAAGGCATAAGTTAAGTAAGCCAATATTGTAATGTAATGTTTCTGCTAGGCAGGCTGGTCTGGTTTGGAAAATGTTAAATAGCGAGAGGAATTTAACAGGGCTTGCTAGCTGACTACAGTATATAATACATGACGTTAACCTACGTATTCCCATTCACTTTTGCTAAATGGTTTGTTTCTTTTTGCGAAATGTCCAAACATGCGAGTTGAATTTGTGTGGCTCGGATCATTTCGTGTCGTCCTCTTCGTACTCACTTATTCCCCAAAGTGTATCTGCATCTTCATCTGCATTCAATACAGTTTGAAATATGAAGGCAGGAGATTTCATTGCAACTGCCAAAATGAGAATATAACACGCTCAGTCAGAATTCTCAGTAAGTCAGTTCAGTTTGCTTAGATATTCAGTGAACTTCAGTTTACATTACATAAATACTAGTTGGGAATCTTCCCAAATTTTCAGTAAATATGTAACACTGTTAATATTAGTACAATGAGTATACACATATCCTTAATTTACTTTACTTTACTTACCTAATTATACTCGTATGTAAATAAGTGACGCGAATTTCTCCCCAATCTTTTAAAACGTCTTCCAATTTTCTAGTGAGCCAAATTATTTTAGCATTTCTGCATGTGAACGGGAATTATATCCTGTATTACTCACTTAACTAACCTAAGTAAGTAATAAAATAAAATGCAAGTGTGACTATGTGAGTGTGATGTGATATGATGAAGAAAAAGAGAGACATGGGTACTTACTTAACTTAATTTACATTCACAAGAGATTTCTTTTACTGGCGTATCTCAATCTCAATGCATTTATATAACTAATAGAGATAGTTAGACTTTTGTCTTATGTCATTTTAACTTACGGGCCAAATCAGTCAACCAACTATACATTGCGTATGTAATTTACTCTGCCGTTGGAAAAAAGCCAGCTGACAGCTGAAGTCTTATAAAAATATAAAAATCTACCTGACTTCACTTTTAACATCTCTTCAGCTCAGTTTCAGTTTCCCTTTTACAATTACGTTAGCGGGTGACAATGAGAAGCAATCAAATCAGCAAATTAACTCAAGCTGCAGCTATTTGTAACAATCAAGCTTAATATACATAAGTAAATGCTCTGTTCTCCTTTATGTGAATACGAGGAATAAATCAATTACACAGATATGTTAAACCATAGCGCTACACAATATAATTATTATTACACAAGAGGAAAGTATGTATAGTAAAGTACTTACTATAATTTGTGTATTGCGGATTATTTTCCGTAACATTAACTATCTATGTAAGTGTAACGTATAATCCTTCTGATCTAATTATAGCCAAACTATAGATTAGCTAAATATTAGACAATTACATAATATGTACCTTGAAGTGGTTGTTAGCTTCTCCAATTATTTCATTGAGATTAGAATCTTTTGGCAGTTTGTACGCCTTAATTGACCTTTGTACAGCATTCCTTAATATCATTACTGTAAACGCAGCCAATTTGTCTTGCTCCTCTTTGTGAAATTCCTATTGATCTGTTAAATCCCGACTTCTTAACGTCATCAATGTTTTTCAACGGGCTTTGTTTTATTTTCTAGGCTCTTAAAGAGATTATTTTTAAACCAATCTATCTTGTTACTTTGTACTTTCCGAGGTATCTCTTCAACGAGTTTGAAGTTCCTTTAAATAAGCACTCTGTTGTGTGGATAGGGAATCCTTAGAATAAGAGCGAGAGATGTAATTAATTGGAAAGATTTAATTGATCTTTAGAGTAAAATACTTTGATGTTATCGTGTTAGATGGATTTGAGGGCGGAAATATTCTGCGAACGCGTGTACTTCAAGGCGAATTCTATTCATTCTCAGACTGATTTATTTCTGATAGATAGTTTAGTATTTTGACGTAGGCCGGATGTTTGCATAGGTAGATAGATGTGTTTGTATAAATAAACACATAAACAAGAAGTTACATTGTAAACACTAATCGATAAGAGGCGCAGCATTAAATATTTTGTGGTTTACACACAAGATGCAAAGATAAATTAATTAATATGTCTCACATGAGTTATAAAAGACAAAGGAATGCATATCATAATAAAAGTATGTACTTACATAGTTAAGTGTTTCAGGTTAACACTAACACTTTCCATGGCAAGTTATTTGCTAAACAGTCTACCTATGCAGTATTATACAAATAGAAATATCACTACACGTAAATACGTGCATTTGCATGTTATTGTATTTCATGGATAATATTTTTAGCAAATTGTAAAGTAATAATAAGATAGAAAACGCACGCTTGCAAAAATGATACGATTATAAATATTATTATGTATGTGTACTTGAACGGTTTGCGTTTGTTCTATGAAATATTTTCATGCAATTGTTGTAGCAAGTTTGTTTACAGTCTTTGTTTCTTTATTTACAGTGCACGCATGGCGTACATGTCAAAGTACCTGCCACATCTGGTGAACAGAGAGACAACTGGTTCGCAATCTGCACCAACTTGGAGTGGAGTTACAACAATGAAATCGACTGGTGGAACCCAGACGAACGGTGAACTACCTTCGGCAGTTACTATTGAACCAGCGCCAGTGCCACCAGAACGGCCACCAAAGAAACCTCATCTTAGAAATCTCTCCCAACAGGTAACACTGCACTACTTTCAAACTTATCAAAACTACCTTTAACTCCTTCATACCTTCTTTAACCCTTTCATACCTTTTACTACGTAGTAGATATATGTACTTTTAGTATCTTACGAATACATGCCAAAATGAGATAACATTATCCATAGCCTCTGCGTAGCAGAAGTACATAGATGCTCATTACATTTTACTTACTACACTTATGCACTACATAATATAAACTCTTTACTTACCATACCTATAGTATATGCTAATTAAAAGGATAATTAGCAAAGAAACAATATTTTATGTAAAATAATTTTAAAAAACTATCGCTGAATTTTATAATGCACTTTAAATATATTTTAACAAACTTAATTTTATTTCTGGACCTTGGAACCTTATTTGGTGTCCAAAATTTAAAAACTGTAATTTTCAGCATTTGCAATAATAAAATATGGATATTTAATTTCAATATGAAAATTTGCATGATTTATGAATGATGAAGTAATCAATTTGTAAGCTAATTCTATTGTAATTTGTTATGCCTGAAGATATGTTATGTAGTTTGGCAAGCCTAACTTTTGTGCCTACATTATTTATAGACGTTCATATGCATAGACATGTTATAATGGATTCAGTATTATGCAAAATTATGTGAAAAGGAAACTGAATGAACTGACTTACTCTCAGGATTATGCTTATGAATATTATGTATGTTTACATTGTGTAGTAATTTCGTCCTCTCTTCTGCCCATTAAATGGTTATTACCTGGACTAATGAAATAATGAGGTTCCACACCCTAGGATAGGACAGCAACTGTTGCAGCATTCTATTGTCTCTAATTCTATTGTGTATATCCTGTTCTAAATGAGCAAAATTAACGTAGCTTTGCAAATTATGAACACACACTTAGAATTAGTATGCTTAATAAGGATCTCAAACTTCAGAAAAATATTCTCTGTGCATGTGCACTGTTATTTTTGAAGTAAATTATTCTGAGAAATATTTTTTATAGATATGGTATTCCCTTTTGGAGGAAGAACTGCTTGGAGAGTTAATTAAGGATGCAAATAAATGTGTTGGCTAATAATGTAATCAGCTCAGATGTTTTTTCCGTCAAGGAATTTGCACAGAAAATAGCTGTAATACTGTAGTCGGACAGTTGTAGTCTCCCAAGTGTAGTGCAGAACTAGTGCTAATTTTAATTTTTAAAAAACAATGCATGGTTTCTAGCAATATTCCTAATTTTTAAAAGGATGAATTCATAATTTAGATGCAAAGGTCACTTCTTTCTAGCACATTAGCAGTTTTGCAGCAAAATCATGGTTTATTCTGTGCACGAATTATTTCTACGGAAAAAAGAAACAAAGAAGCTACGTTTTCATTCAGGTGTTCAATCAAAATCAAATTAGGATTT